>JAGXCT010033565.1:0-51757 GCA_022495035.1 Philopotamus ludificatus | reverse complement strand
ACATTTAGATATCCATAGCATTATGTCATCAAAAATGCATAGTATGTGTCTAGAAATAATAAAACGAATGTATTCTAATATTGTTTTCGTTATTATCAATTCTTTACTATCCATAATAATATTATTTATAGTTTATGAGTGAATGTTGAATATGTGATAAAGCCACAATCTATAAACCGTATAGTAATAATTTATTATTATAGAAAGTATATTCGATTTATGACTTTATTGCAAATTATTATTATTCAATATACAGTCAACCCTCCTATAGCGCGTCTTTCTATAGAGCGGCATGAAATAATTAGAATCCCACCTATAGCGTTACCTTCCAGATCGCCGCTTTTTTTTGCTAAACAAAGTTTTCAAGGTCAAATTACATATTTCGCGGATATGAAATAATTCATTTTGCCGCACAAAATAAAGGTCAATACCCCTTAGTTGACAATAAAATATAATACGCACGCATGAACAAACTTAAAATAAAATAAGGTCATTTAAAATATATGATTGGAAAGATTTTTGATGTATTTATTTTGTTCATTTTACAAAATACAATTAAAAAACCTAATCCTAAATTTTGTATGAGTGCCTAGTCTTCTATAGAGTGAGTTTCTATAGCGAGGTCCCTATCTCGGCGCTTTAGAAAACTCAACTATACAAGGTTTGAACTAAATAAATATAGATTTTTCTCCAATTAGCATTTTTTTTATATTTATTTTAATGGTACATATATCCCTGACATTTCTTAAGATTGATCATCATATTGGATGCTGTCGAAAAGGTTTCACGCGTTATAGTACGCTCGATTTTTTTCTTGGTAAACAATTGCGCAAAAACAATTCAGTCTACGTATTCGCCGGATATCCCCCTATGATTTCTTACTAAACAAATTGACATTGACAAAAAAAATGTCAATCACACCGTGTTATAGATCAGATTCGTGTGCACATGAATGTCTAGCGCGCCGCGTTTAAAGGATTAAAGAACAACGTTTTGCCAACATTGAGATAAAGACAGAACTGCCAATGGAGTTAAACTCTATATTAAAGATTGCATATTTCTAGCACAAGTGTATGATATATCTCATGAAGATTCTTTAGAAGGGAAGAAAATTAATAGTTTTTTCTTCACATGGAGCTGGATGTTCTGAACACAGTAATAATCATGGAGGGAAAATGTAAACGGTATCTGGAAAGAAAGAAGCTATCGTGTTTCCGCAACTGGGCTAAATTAGGAGCTCAGAATTTTTACAGCTAAACAAAAATAAGTCCAATAGATTGCCATTGCCGAAAACGGACCACACTAGCAAAGAAACAGAGATGAATATTAATGAATAAATAAAGATTTTTTGAGAATAACGACAATTTCCCATTTTCACCATATTTGCATAAATATATAAATATTTAAATGTATTTACTTAGTCATATGTGTTTATTTATTTACATTAAATATCTAAAACTATCGATTATGGTTCTTAACCACATATGTATCTTTTAAATGCATTTCATTCTCACGATTTGGAAGAAATGAATATGGAACGGATACATTAAAACCGCAATCTAAATTATTTATATTTTATTAAAGGTGATAAAATGCAATAATTTTTTAGCACGATTTTCAAATTGAATTTGTAGAGAGTGAATTTTGCAAATTAGCACGTTGATAATAATTTATGGTACATGTTTGTTTGTGTTATGTTCTAGGTGCCGTTTGAAGACTTTCAAACAAGACCTCCCTCAGACCAGTGTCATCATCACTTTTCACAACGAAGCCAGATCTACGCTTCTGCGAACGGTCGTCAGGTAATATTGCCAATGTTTAGAAAATATATTATCATAATTTTATTAAATCGATATACATATGTACATATCATATTCATAGAAATTCAATCACTTTTCTTTCTCACGCTTTCTAGACTAGCATACATATATTCGTACGCCGAGATTAAGTATTTTAATCTGTATCGCATCTCTGTTTATTATCGGCAGTACTACTAATTTGAATTACTACGCAATATTGCCGGATAATTAACTAGCAAAATTGCGCAAGATGCGAGAGATTGTTCCGTACATTTTCCACAACGGAAAACCACAAAAATTATGATACGATTTATAAACTCTCATATCAAGTTGACACATATAATATGTTATGCTATAGTAATTAACAGTAATTATTCCTTTGCAGTGTTCTGAACAGAAGCCCGGAGCATCTGATCAAGGAGATAATACTTGTAGACGACTTTAGTGATAATCGTAAGTAATGTTAAGAAAAACTAATTTATATTTTATTTTATATAAAATTAATGAATTTTATCGATTCTTAGCTTCCGATGGAGCGGAACTGGGTGCCGTTCGAAAAGTGCGAGTCCTTCGAAATATGTGGCGCGAAGGACTCGTCAGATCGAGAGCGAGAGGAGCTGCTGCGGCCACAGCGCCAGTTCTTACGTTTTTGGATTCTCACGTTGAATGCAACGAACACTGGCTGGAACCATTGCTCACTAGGATAGCGGAGGTCAGTACCGTTGCTCTCTTAAATATTATTTATGAGTTATAAAATTACCGTAAACTTTCATAGTTTAAACATCCTGCCGCTTTTCTAATAAATAATGCTATCATCTTTGTATTAATATATAGTAATGCAATAATGCGTATGCACGACGACGGCTACTTCTTCAGCATTCCTTGGTGATCAACCAAGTATAGAAACCCGTCTAGTTTCAATCAACTGTAATTATTCATCTGGTTGTACACATAGTGGTATATTAATGCAGTGGTATATTACTCAATGAAGAAGCACTGGATCGATCTGTCTGCTTTTTATATAATCCTCTTTTAAGAACAGTCCTGTGTATGTGTGATCGTAGCTGGTTTTTAAAAAAGTATAGTTTATTTTTTAAAAAATAAAAATAAAATGTTTTGGGGGTTAAATTGTTAATGCATTCTTTCTAAATGCTGTAACTGTGATTTTATTTATTCTTACATTGTTATCTAAGGGTATTTTAATATAAAATTATCCCTCCAACAGCGCTAAGATTGGAACCATCCATATAGCAGACCAGGAACATATATAATTTCGGGTTAGATTATTTTAAATGATCTAGTTATATTTTTAGTTTGTTCTATATTTTATTGTCAACCAAAGATGATTGACTTTAATTTCGCACGACAAAGTATTACATAAATACGCAATATGTTATGCTATAGTAAGAATAAGAAAACAGTTATCTAGAAGAAAGCACCATGAGGGACTGTCGCACACGTCACAGAAACCTAATTCTATAGCAGGGAGCGCTATAGGAGGAATTGTTGTAAATTTATAGCTCAATATACCCTTTAGACTTAAGTAAAAAATAAAAATCTACTTGAGAAACTTCATCAATTTTCTTTTTTTTCTATAAAAAATATTCTTATTACGCTATTATTATTATTTTAACTAGGTCTTGTTATTGAAGTGGCGCTTATATTACGATTATCTAAAAAAAATATTTTTTTCGGTTTTTCGTGAAAATAAGGTACAGTTAAACCCCCTAACACTAAAATCGGGACCGTGTAATTTGGAGTCGTGTAATTGGGGGAGTGAAGGCCGTCCGGCTGTGTGCTAGCCAACGTTTGACTGTATGTGAATGCGACCGCGCAGTTGGGGGATTTACGGCGAATATTTCAACTCAGCGCGTAATTCGGAGTAGTGTAATTGGGGGTTCCAATGTATATATTTTGAATGCTCTGTTTCTTTATTATATTATACTCGGTAGATCCGTATTTTAGAAAAATCTTCGTTCTTGCAATCGATTTCAAGTTAACTATAGCTTAAAACCACCCATCCGACTTTTCAGGCTTCTTGCTGTAGTAAATCCTCACCTGCTTCTGCTGGCACCACAGTTACAGTTATTTGCATACCATGTTATGGTATGTTATCCTTTCTTCATATTTGTCGATTTAGTAGGATCAAAAAGTTTCTTAGTTGAAGAGGCATTTGTATCATTGTCCATTCGAGATCCTGAGAATGCTGGTGACCCCGGACCGTTCCACTTAATAGTGCTTTTTATCCTACGGAGGTCGTCTGAATGTGAGCTTCCATTTGTTTGACCAAAAAGTCATCCAACTTAAGTTTTGATTACTCGGTCTCCTTGCTGTCACTTATCGAAGCCAGATCAGTCCTTTCACTCTATTTGTACATATTTAATTTAACAGTGCCATCCTCTTTATTTATACCCTCGATAAATTGGGCATTAATGGAGTTATTGCATAAAATCTGCTTATACAATAGTATTTGCACCTAGTGTGAATACATATAGCAACAATAATCGTGTGACCGCATTTGGCGCCGCTTGTACACAAGTTAAAGCGGAAAGTATTAGTTTCAGCAAACTTTGAACCAGTTCTGTTCCGCTTCGAATATCCGGACACTCTCACTCGATGAAACTTTCCGCACTCAGGCGTCTGCGAAATCCGTTCGTATAATTTAAATCCGGACGCAGCGGTGCCATGTCCAAAAGTTGGACCTACGCATTCTCCCGGAACTCGTCCTTGTTTTATATCTGCGGGACAAAGCGTAAATTTATCAAAATAACGCAACAGCCTTGGCTTTTCGACGTCGCGACCATCTGCTACATTTGACACTCACTTTTTAAATCGAATACCTAGTTACAACACACGTCATCTCGAATCATGGTTTCACACACGGCTTTGTCTAAGAACGATTTGCGTAACGGTATGCGATCTCGGTTGACCCAAACACCAAACATGTGCTCTTCTAATCGATCTTTTGATCGATCATGCACACGAGACCTTTCATAACGGCCAGGGATGTGATCGCGATTTAGTAACTGAAGTTGCACCGGCGGTTACGCAACTGGACATTGAAAACTCGTCATACTAAAAGTGAACGGTCAGCTGATGATGAGACAGAAGAGCGTAACCTCCTTTCGTCGGGGAGATCTTCTTTCGATTGCGCGTTGCGCAACGATGCTATCGTTTAGGTTATCAAAACGGATTCCTCGATCATATTTGCAATACAAACAATTAATCTTATTGCTCCACATGTTCGCATCGAAAGCAAAAATCGTCGATTAACGATTAAATATAGGTCAATAGTACGGTTGTTTAATTGCGCGGCTTTAACTTTTCATTTATGCGTGTTTATAATTGTGGGAAAGTGGTTGAAATTCGTGTGATGAATTTTAAAATCATGCTTAGTTCGATCTGGGACGTTTTGCAATGCATACGGTTACACTAATATCTTGTTTCCCATTTCAGTTGCATCTTTAAGTTTCACAAGAACATGAAATTACACACGTTTTTTTTTCACATTTTCTGATTCACCCAGAGGGGTCTATCGTCCGTCGGTCGCGTTATGCAACCGTCCGTGTGGATACTGACTGTGAAGGCTCTATTAAAGAATTCAACCGGTCAAAAAAAACTAATTTGTCTTTCTAAAATTCTTTTTTCGTCTATCATCACCGTTAGAAAGTTAATTGTGGCTGATCTTCATAGGCGATGTGCTTCCACCCGGCGCTCGCCACCAAAATCCAACTTTCCTTTGCAGCCGATAGGAGCAGGTACCTAATTAATCCGAAGCGCCTTTTTTTGGCAATATTTTTATATGCGGTTATCGACGAATAATAACATTAATAATGCGATTGACCGTGATATTGAATGAAAGCAATTACTGTTGAAAAAAATCGTATCGGAAAAGTTAATCGCATACAGAGACACGTTTTCCATTTAAAGGTTACACTCGATGCGACCTCGGCATATTGTACTAAAATCGCCACTCTCACGCATCCCATATAAGTCATCAATATGCTATTTTTATCTCCAGAATATAGAGACACGTCTTAGTATAAAAATAAAACTATAAATTCAGAGATAACTCTGAATTTCTCACAACTGATTCAATTATTTTCGTGCTGATTGTGGGAATACCAACATTGACCCTAAATAACAAAATTGTCTAGGCAATCTCATCTCTTTTTGCGCCAATTAAAAATTCACAGCATAATTTAACGCCATTGTCTCCTCGGCATTTAAAAGAATAGGTGAAAGGTGGACTAAATTTTTTTTTCATCGCGCCATTTAGCCCCAAAATAATCGCATTTTCGACTAATTTCACTTTTTTATCGTGTAATTGCATTCTTATTAGGGTCATATCGGCTTACATTGCTCGCGTATGTGTTGTTGTTGTGTTTACGATGCCATAACTCTGACAAAGACACTTCTGTCAATTATGTAAACATTATGGTAAACAACAGCCATTTGCTCTCGTAACACAGTAAATTGTGGGAACCCATTTGCCTGCATGCAACATCGTGTTATACAAAATCATACAAATCTCAATACCGAGATCATCTTCCTTCCCGTGGCTTCTTTTGCACAATTTTATTGTTCGGAATTTGCAACGGTTGCAGAATTGCAACACACTTAATTTCGCTGTTCAAATAGCATTTTCCAATTATAACATTCACATCTGAAATGTAAATCCACTTCCTTACACGATATTTACATAAATATATACATATGTGTGCGAAATGCACTTATTTTATGATGAAAGATATATAATATGCCCTAATTAATCTACATTATTCTTATTTTACACTGTTTTAAAATTACATAGACTTTTTTAAACTACAGTGAAACGCCATTTTTACGTGCCCGGAATTCACGTTTTTCCGCTTTTTGCGTTAAATTTTTACAATCTACGTTTCAACGCTTTTCCTAAAATTACGTTATTTTATTAGTCCATAAAAAACGTAAAAACGTTATTTTAAATTTACGTAAATTTTGGATTTTTATCTAATCAATATGATCCCCAAATGACAACGCGTCTCGGCGATGTCTCGCCGCAGACTGAGCTCTCGCAGCTCACTCGAACGTTTCACTCGCATTCGACATATCTTACCGGATGCGAGCGAGAAAAAAACATTGCGCGCTTGACAGCATTGGCGATTATTGTTGTTTTATTTTTTTTCGCAATTACAGACAATAAAGGATAATGATTATTATTACTTTAGATTTTTTTAGACAAATACAAAAAGTTTGTGACATGTATGATTCGTATTAAAAGTGTTATTCGAAAAATATCAAATACTTGGGATACCCAATATACCCCATCGGCACGGCTAGGTCAATGAAGTTTTTTTTTTATTAAACAAAGTTTATATTTTGGCAAGTAAAATAATCTGTTCTAATGACGTGTATAAGTAGAACCTATCCTCTCTTTCATATATTTGTTTACCGATTTACACGGTTTTAATTTTATTCTAGAACCTATCGTGTTAATTGAAGGATGGGTGTTATATTTTTATTGATATAAATATGTATTTGTACCTTTTTTTACACTCTGTGGTAGTTTTAACACTGCATAACCTACAAAATTCATAGTGAAATCTTTAACTCCTGTTTACAGACAGTTAAATAGGGATCCATTCCTTCTAAATACTGCAATCTTGTAATTTTCATAGTTCTTCACTTTACGGTTTGGATTATTTTTTAAATATCATTTATTATCCAAGAGTATTTATTTTGTATCAGTTATTTATAGCACCAACTTCTGATCGGGGTCATAAAATTATTAGAATTTTCTATATTATGACATTTTTTTAGCATTTATTCAAGATCTAAGTTCTTTATTATTGAGATGATATTCTCCACTTGGATCTAAAATTACATACAGGATTGTAAAATTATGTATATAAAAGTACCGGTTCGGCAACCCGGTGCGATGTGGCTCCACTGAGTCACAAGAATAGAATAAATTACCTCTAAAAATTACCTTGTTTGAACGTTTAAATTCATATATTTTATTCACATATAACTATTTTTTCGCACGAAAAGTAATTATAAATGTTGAATTGGTTAAACGTGGATAATGGTTATGTGCTAAATTTATTTTAAACCTTATTTTTGTTTATTTAAATCAAATAATTCGTATTTTTGTGCTTCAAATTATTACTTAATTGTATATCGCGTTTTAATATAATTATTTTACATGGTCGATACAAAATTTTAGACTAACCATAGCCACGTAGTATTAATTAACAAAACGAATATTAGCAAGCCCAGTAGCTTTGGGAAAATTCCGTCCACATTCTTATGATTTATGGTTTGGCCGCGTTGTGAAATTGTAAACAATAGTATAATACATTTTCACATGCTTACTCACTAATTACGATTTTTCTTCATGTAACCGAAATTATGTATGTTTAAAAATGATTATATAAGACGTATATATCTTATTTCAGGATCCAACGAGAGTCGTTTGTCCCGTGATCGATGTAATCAGCATGGACACTTTCCAATACATAGGCGCATCGGCCGATCTCAGAGGAGGATTCGATTGGAATCTTGTTTTCAAGGTTTATCATTGATCATATTTCTAAAATAATATGTATAATAAAATCGGTATTAATAATGAATTAATGTTATGTAGTGGGAGTATTTAAGCGGTCCAGAAAGAGCTGATCGTCTCTCCGATCCGACTGGAATTATCAAAACGCCGATGATAGCCGGAGGATTGTTTTCGATGGATCGCAAATATTTTGAAAAACTTGGCACGTATGATATGAAAATGGATGTATGGGGTGGTGAAAATTTAGAAATATCCTTCAGGTAATAAATAATAATGGGAATATCGTTTTATGTAGGAATGCATCTAAATTTTGATTATTATTTTCAGAGTATGGCAATGCGGAGGATCCTTAGAAATTGTACCATGCAGTCGCGTAGGACATGTCTTCAGAAAACGTCATCCATATTCATTCCCGGGTGGATCTGGCAACGTATTTGCTCGTAACACTCGACGAGCTGCCGAAGTTTGGATGGATGATTATAAACGCTTCTATTATGAAGCTCAGCCTTTAGCTAAAACTGTAGCTTATGGAGAGTAAGTCTATCAAAAATATTGTATAATATAATGGGGACCAAAATAATTCAATTTATTTTATAAAGTCGAAAACATGAATAATAATAATTTTTAGAGCAAAATATCAATTTTAACATCTGTGATTTTAGTTTGTTTTAAATTTTTTTTTACGATTTTCTAATAACAGTTAGTATCGAATTTTCCGAAGAATTGCTCGAAACTTAATGGTGGATGTATTCCAATAATGTGTCAACAGTATTCAGTGCCAATGAAAACTCAACGTTTTCTTTATCGATATTTTTGAAATCTAAACTTGTCATTAGCTTACATACTTCAGATATTTTCGTCGCCTCACGCTCGTTGGAATCAAAAATATGTCTTTCTACATCCGGTAGAATTTTCTTCATCATCGGACGCTTTTTTTTACTAAGATTTAGTTACTCCATGTATCATAACTTCTTCAAAATCTATTCAATCATAAAGAGTTTCAAGAAGGCCAGAGTTTCATTAATGAAATGACATCTTAATCTATGAATGAAAAATTAAAGATATATCAATCATAAGACGATATTTTGTTTGGTTCCGTTTCAAACAAAAAATAACGGTTTTCGGTTCAATTCCGGTTCGAACCTCTGTTTGAAAGAAGCTGGTTTTTATAGGCAGAAAATTCCAACATAACCAATGTTCATCCGCATATTCGATCGATTCATGCACGGATAATTTACAAACCGGATGCATCTACTTCCGATTTCTCTTGCAGCTTTTCGATTCACTATTTTTAAAAACGCAGATTTTCAATATAGACCTCCAAATATATTAATCAAATGGAGCAAATTATGACGAATATGTAGGACATGATTTTATTATGTTCCGTATGTGAATACATATGAAAATGTAAAAAATCTAGCTAAAACCCAAGTTTACAAATAAATGTATGAATTCCAGATATTCACACGAATCAAATGAACACATTCCTATCCTATAACTTAGCTTCATTTGTCGCTAGCTGTGAATAAGCAGTTGTCACGCCAGCGTGACAATAGCTGTTAAAAGAATTACACCTAACTCCACTATGAATTATGAAGATTCGAGTTTATATGATAATTCTCTAATTCAGTCAACCCTTCTATAGCGCTCTCTGCCATAAAGCGGCGTGAGTGGCAGTCCCTCTTATAGTGCTACCTTTCGGATCGCCGTTTTTTCTAAAACACCATTTTTTTCTAGATCAAATTACATATTTCGTAAATATGTAAAATAACAAAAAATATGGAAAAATATTTATTCTATTGATTTCATTTCATTTACAAAATACAATTTAAAACACCTACCTCAAAAATTTCAAAAGGTGTCTAGTCTTCTATAGCGCGAGTTTTGAAAACGTTATCCATATCTCGGTGCTATATGGTGTTTGATTGTAGTTAGAGGATCTGACTCGATGGCTCTTATAAATAAGATTTATCATACGATATTCAAGGCCAAAATTAACTTATTATCGTACATGGTATGATTTTCGATAAAATAAACTTTCGAGCCACTTCTAGTGTTAACCTTGTTGCGTAAGATCAATCCTTTCCTCATGGCAAAGGCCTTTCCAAATAAGTGGTCCCCTAATAATGAGGAAGAGCGAGCAAAAGTATCGAAAGTCGGACAATTATCGACCTTCATTTTAGGGATTTCCTTCCCAGAGTATATTGGTTCTACTGTTGAGAAATAAAGATATTTGAATTCAAAAATTGTCGGAATTTTGTAAATTTTTGACTACTAATTTGTATCATTTGTTTTGGTATTATATCAGGTTGTTCGGAAAGTAATTTAGTTTTTTTTTTATGAAAATGAAAGACGATTTTCTTATAGTAAATAAATATTTGATTGAATTATGTATTGTCCATTCTGGTCCAATACTTTTTTCCATCTTTCTGGCAGTAGCAGATTCGACGCTCATAAAATTTTTGTTCTTTGGTGGCAAAAAACTGATTCAGGTGATTTTTGACCTCCTTGTATGAAGTAAATGTTTTACCGTATAAAAAAAATTGTAAAAACCGGAACAAATAATAATTAGAAGGTGCCAGATCTAGAGAATATGGTGGGTGAGGAAGTATATCCTATCCAAGTTGTAAAAGCTTTTGGCGAGTTAACAAACTTGTATGAGGTCTCGCATTATCTTGTGGAACACTACACCTCTTCTATTGATCAATTCTGACCTTTTCTGTTTAAGTGAATCATTCAATTTGTCCAGCTGATGGACAGTTCACTTCAGAATTGATCGTTGTGTTGTCCGGTAGATGCTCAAAAAATACGATTCCTTTGAAATCCCACCAAACAGATAGCATCACCTTTTTTTATGTATATCGGCTTTCGAAGTGCTTTGAGCCAGTTGAACTTTTTTACTCCAAGATCTCTTGCGTTTAACATTGTTGTAGACAACCCATTTCTCTTCCCCAGTGATGATGCTATTCAAAAATCGATCATATTCTTTAGGTTTGAGAAGCAAATCACAGACGTCAACGCGACGGCACAAATTTCCTTCAGTAAGAACATGAGGAACCCATATGTCAAGCTTTGAGATTAAACCTAGGTATTTCAAATAACCATGAATGGTCATCTTTTAGCGAACTCACGAGTTGTTATTCACCGGTTTCCATCAACTATTACCTTTATTGTGTCTTCATCAGCTTCAAGTGGCCTTCCAGAACGTGGTGCATCTTCAACAAACTAGTTTTGTCACTGGCGTTCTGTCAATACATGCTCTCCATACACATCGGATAATTTTTTTCTTGCTTGAACAGCATTTTTACCTTTTCAATAGTAAAAAAGTAAAATATACCGAAAATGCTGCTTTTTACTTTCCATATTTGAAAAGGTATCAACCAAAAACTACTGCATAGAATCAATCGAACTTTTTCACGAGCAAGCCTTGCTATATCAGCTGTCAATATATATAATGATTATGCGGCTTAAGTGTGAAGTTGGATGTGAAAAAATACAATTAAGTCCTCTGTTGGGAATGAACGAAATGACTTTCTGAACAACCCAATAGTTGATGGTGGCTAACCTTTAAATGTTTAACTTATGTTTAATTCATCATAATATATGCAATTTTAATATTTTTTTTATAATATTTTAGCATTCAAGACAGATTAGATTTGAAGAAAAAGCTCAATTGTAAACCATTCAAATGGTATTTAGATAATGTGTATCCAGAGCTTCAAGTACCAAAGTCTTATGCTACTGGCTCAACACTAGGCCATTCAATTAGGCAGGGCGTAATGTGTTTAGATAGTCTCGGAAATCTAATGCAAGGAACAGTCGGCAAGTCTAAAATATAATATATTATATATTTTTTTATCACTGATTTTTTTAATATATGTTTATTCTCAATTCTAGGAATGTATCCGTGCCATAACACCGGAGGAAATCAAGAGTGGGTAGTAACATCGCTAGGTCATATCAAACACCACAGTCTCTGCTTGACTATGACGAGATTCGAACAATCAGCACCCGTTGTAATGATGCCCTGCGAAAGCGACGAAAACGTCAATCAAATGTGGAAACCTTTGCAGGGTGGCAGGATCAGGCATTCTAAGATCAATTATTGTTTAGACGCCAAATTGAAGACGCTCATTACGCAACCGTGCAATATGTCGGAGACGAGTCAGCAATTCGATTTCAAAACAATCTGAAACAATTGACAATAATTGACAATCGGTACGAATCTCATACTTTTTTTTATTTGAAACAAACGTGGCAAAAAAACCAAGGCAATCATTATATATAACTCATCAAAATTTATTCATTTGACGAACGATGGATATCCTCGCGGAGCAGCTGTTTAAAAACTGTGATATATACATAAAATTCTCGTTATATTATATTATGATGTTATACGCATTGAAAAACATCACAGTGCTCTCGCCGATGCTGCCGTCAATCAATATTTTTGTGTAACGTGAATACCGTGTGATGTATATGCCATGATAGCCGAATCATAGTAATCAGTGTAGGTGCTAATTAATGCCATTGTGATTCTGCTTTTTACATCTTCCCGAAAAATAGAATCCCACGCCGAAATTATTAATAATTATCTTCATTTATTTCGTTCTGATAAAATTTCATTGTTTATAAACGTTGAAATAAATATAAACGTACAAAGAATTACGACGACAATGTACTTATATATTTATATTCTATGAGACATTGATAATGAGCACCTTGACATGTTAATCTATTTTTGTTTGTTTGTTGTATTGTGAACTTTTGTAAAATCTTGTATTAGCGGTGCCAAAATTTTGATAATGCATTGTTTTACTTTTGATTATCGTTGAAACAAATTATGATACTGCCATCTACATTTCTTCCTTTTGTTTATCACTTTCCACGTCTCTGTGGGATTTTATTTCGATAATTTTAATATAACATCAAGTCTAATATATGGGACTGATTACTTTTATTGCGTACGTAAAAAGCATTTTTATAAAATGTTTTTTATCTATTCATCTTATAATAAATAATGATTTCGTATGTAGTCAAAATATTAATTATTTTTAGCTTCGTATTGTTTAATACATGATTTGAATTTTATTTTCGCATCTTTGCACGTGCGTAGTTGTACATATGTACATACTATAAAGCCTATTTCTATTTCAGATTTAATATATATTTGCATTTTGTATATACATACATATAATATTTAGGCGTAATGAAAATTAATATATAAAAACAATGATATTAATACAAGCTTAAAAAAAAAACAATATTAGTGTAAACATTAGTTATAAGCATTCCTTTAATATTATACATACTTTAACGATTATGAATGGTACATTATTATTATTTTCTATTTATGCGAGCGAGAGACGATATTTTAAATATACACATGTATATATTTTATTGATTGTGTTACAATTATTCAGATTTCCAGTATTCGATGTTAAATTAGGTTTAATTGATTTTTATAACTTTTATATTGTAACATAATTTTAGTATAAATTCATTCCATTTTAATTATTTTATGATATAAAATATATAACAGAAAGATCATTTTGTCTTTCGGTATTCAGACATTCAGTATTTAAACGTACATATATTTCCGTGAAAAGATTGTGCAATATTTTTTAATCGAACCAATTGTTTTTAATTTATTAAGCTGGGCCCCGATTCTCTTTTTGCATAGAGGATACGTTACTATCACTACCATATAAAAAAGAGATGAGGTAAAATGTCGAATATATTTTATTATTTCTTCTTTCATAAGTATTGATAAATATTAATTTTGCTAGTAGCTGATTCTGTCTCTATCTCCTCAATATTGGCAAAACTTCCTCTTATTTTGGCCTAAAATTACTTTTCTATTTTACATTCTTTCCCAAGTAATATAAAAAGTTACCGAGCACATTAAAATATGCCAAACTCTTTCAACAGCCAAGAATAAACGAAGCAACTAATATGACTAAAAATGTCAAGATACGTCAGTGACAAGTGTACCAATATAACAAAAAAAAATTGACAATTGAACCTACACAGAAAGATTATTATCTTTTTTGGGACCCCAAGTTTTAGATTTTTCTCTAATAGCTCTTCTAATATAAATCCTACGTGTCACAAACTTTTTGAATTTCTTTAAAAAAGTCTAAAGAATAAATATTAAAATAATCACTGTCCTTTATTGTCTACAATTCTGGAAAAAAATAAAAACAATAATATTTGCTTCTGGGCACGATGTTTTTTCTCGTTCACCGAGTGCAAGTGACACGTACAGCGAGAGCTCAGTCTGCGGCGGAACATCGCTGAGTTTGCATGTCATTTACGCTTCATGTTGATTAGTTAATAAATCCAAAAAATCAACCAAATTATGAAGCGTATCGTAACGTATCGTCAATAATTATTTCTATGCTTAAAAAATGTCAAGATATTGATGAAGATTTCGTTATTACAGACAAATATGTTAAACCTAAATAAGAGCAAAAAGACAATCGGGTATTTCTTGTTCATAAGATCTTGTTTTTAATTTTCTTTAAAATATTTGGCTTTAATATTTTTAAATCGGATACACTTTATCGGGTACAATTTTATGATTAAAATTTAAAGTTTTTTAAACAATTTTGATGCGCTTTCCGTAAACAACATATTCAAATTGAATAATAATCATTTGTTATTGTAATGATTTTACAATATTTAAAATTGTAGTATTTTTTTGTAAAATAATTGTTTTAGCTCTGCACCATTTTTATTTTTACGTAATACACCGTTCACCACGTTTTTAAATAGTAGATGATAGAGTTTTTAATGCTTTCGGGTTGTTATTCGGTGCACATATTACTAAAAAACTAATTTAATTAGAGTTACGAGAGACTGACCATCAAATTTCTTGGCAGATATGATTCATATAAAATACTCTCACGTATACTGTCTGATAACTACGACTTTATAAGAACGAATTCTAATACTTATTAACTAATAATAGACGTTTTCAATGATGTAAATACAGACTCACCACTGTAATATTAATGTAAATTTTAAATGTAATAGATATTGAACGTAATGCAATCTAAAATGTAAAATAAAATTCTGAAATTAATTATGTATGTGCGAAATCTGCGGTAATTTCTAATTAAAAAATATTAGTGATTTTCGGTTTGGGAAATATTATACATTTAATGTATGTATATATATTTTACTATATTTTAGAAATTATTCCATTGATGTCGTTAAATGATCATTACCAATATTGTTTTTTAATTCATAAATATGATTAATTTTATTTGGTTACCATTTCTGTATACAAATATTTTATTTAACAATCAATATTATTAAAGACTTTAAAATGATTTTTTGGCTGTGATTTGGATTTTATGGTTAATTTAAAAAAAAATGTAAAGCATCATTTTCTATATACTTTAACTGAATGTGCATATTTATTGATTGTATCATTTTTCTATTAGTTCTCTGGCTAAAATATTAACTTATCATTCATCCATGTTAACGGTAGTAATTGTAATTTTATATTATTGCGAATTAGTGCATCTTTTATTTTATGGAGTTCCCCTGTGTGATAATTTAAAAAAATATATATATATATAGTTGATCGATTTTATTTATAGTGGCTTCAAAATGTTGAAAACAAGATAATAAATTGTGTAATAATTGAATAGTATGATTATTTATGAAGGTGTGTACCTAAATAGAGAGTTACTGAGATAAACCCTCTATGTATTATGAAATATTTAAAATATTTGTATGATAGGTGAATTTATAATAAATCAGTACATTTTTAATTGTTTGCTTATTTATTTAATCCATTCTTATTTAAATATCCAGTGTAATTGTTAATCGTGACTAAACTCTGATAGTTAACCTACCAGGGAATTCTAATAATTCTTTTTTGATACAAGACAGGGGGTGAATGTGAACTGAGATACTTGACGTTAACCATCTGGGACATCTAATCGACACTGACCAGGGGGAGTGAATGTGAGTCTAACAATCCACCAACACTCCTACATCTATAAAATCTTTATCAAACTTTTTATACTGCAATGAAAAATAAATGAATAATTTAATTTTGATTTTTTTTCATTTATTTATCATATAGAAAACAATGTGTGATTGGCATTACAGATGAACTTAGGTCACCAATCACGCATAAAAAAATAAAAAAAAACAAAACAGTAACATAATAATATATTGATATAATTTGGAAATATAAAAAAAGGAAATAACAAGTAATTATATATAAAAATTTAAAATAATATAAAGTATGCAGAAATAATAATAATAACAAAATTAAATACCGTCACTAATTAATCAGTTATATGAAACTGTAAAAGATCAAGGAAATACAATAGCAATATTTAACCCTTTATAGGGCAAAGGCTGAAATTGGTTAATATATTAACCAGTCGCTTTAAGGTCTATATTTCCATGAGCGCCCATAGAAATGTCGAGAACGACAAAATATTACGTTACAAGTGGTTGAACAGAGTAATAACTCTGGTTACCGGAGAGTTTCCAAGAGCAGCTGTCCTCACATTTGGCGAAAGAAAAAGCACATACGAACAAGCTCGAAGGTGGTAATTAGGTGATGCACCACAAGGGCAACTCTTTCAAATGAATCACAATACTATACCATTAGAGGTCATTTACCATCTCGTATTATTGAGAATATCATGAGTAATGAAGGCAACGGGAAACCACTGCACTATATATTCCCATGAAAACCATATCCATGGTCCTCCATAAGGGGAATCATGCACATGGTCACGACCCTCAGAAATGAGGGAAAGTGAATTAATATCTTATATATAAAAAAAAATATAATAATATGTAATCGCTTCACAACTCAAAACAAAATCATGAGTAATAGCGATGATAAAAAAATGTTACCACCCACCGATGCCTAATAAGTCAATTTAAAATTTATGCAAAAAACCGGATGACGATATCATTTAATGCCCCAAATCATGACAATCATGTTTGAAAGCCACCTTACTTCGGCATCTAAAAATAACCAAATAGATTCGACTTCTTAAGGTGACTTATCCATTTAAGAACGTGGGCGATCTACTTGTGCTTATTTTTTCTCCAAATAATTGTGTTTTTGAGCTGGAATAATTCTGGAGCTATTAGACAGGTCCATTTGCAAATATTACAGAGCTATAACAGCTTCTTACTTCCCAACCAACGTTTACCTTCTTCTTTTTCTTTCATAATGGTCAGTGGCGCGCTGAGAGTATCCGGAAATTCAATTATCGCCTTTGTACGTCTGATGTGCTAGAAAAAACGAACTACGAGAGATTACTTTTAAATAATTATTTCACACTTAGTGCCACGGCACCCATGTGCGACGCACAATCCAGTCATATGGATGGCACACCCCTGATGATGGCCTGCAGAAGGCAATTCATTGGTATACGAATGATGTGTCAAAAGTACAATTTTTTTGTTATATAGGTTTTAATTACATTAGGTAGTTGAAAAAGAAAAAACAATACGCTTCCAAGAACCAGGGTTTCTTTTTCTATGAATATTACACATAGCGGAAAATTGAAAGATTCGAGGCATTTAAACGACTTAGGCGTAGTTGGTTCGGCATATTTCCGATATTCGACAGTGTTTACGAATATCTAAAGTAAATTAGAAAATCCGGTGTTTGGATAGATCTCGAAATTACACACAAATTTTTACTGTGGGCACAGCTAAGACACGCCGAGCTGAAATTTTGAGAAAGTCATGGCATTTTTCCGACATCGGCGTAATTTGTTCAGGGAGTTCCCGATTTTCGACAATGTTTTTGTCAATCTAAACTAATTTAGAACTTTTGCGTCGAACTGCATTTAAAGTTTTGCGAAATTGCGATAATTTGTGAAAGTTATTGTCACCCGTCATGTCAACGAAATCGAGATGGACATAATTCCACGGTGGGCAGATAGATCTCGAAATTACACACTAATTTTGAGTGTTGGAATTCTTGAAATCGCTCGTTGTTGTCTCGGTGTTGATTTACGTATCCTGAAAGTAGCTACAAGAGCTACTAGCAGTCACTGTATTTTGCATAGGCTGTTGACTAAAAAAGTTTCCAGAAGTTTAGAAAATGTTATGGATGAAGCCGTGAAAATGATCCACTATGGTTGTGAACATATAGCACTTTTATTACATACTGAAGTGAGATGTGTATGCTGAGGAATAGCACCATTAAGACTTTATGAACTTTGAAATAAATTATTAGTCTTCTTAAAGGCACAAAATAATTTGCAACATCATTTTATCACATTTTTAACAAATTCTTCCTGGTTGATACATCTTACATATCTGGCGGATATTTTTACAAAGTGCAATGATGGCCCGTATTTGAAGAGTCTAAATTCCCCTTGAGGACCATCATTACAACTCTAACCTGGCTACATGGTTGAGTTGACATGTCTCTGCTGGAGCTTGGGAGGTGGATGGGAGGAGCTATAGTATCCTACAGGTAGGTGTTAAAGACCCACATTGGGGTAGGAGTCCATTTACGTTATATAATGTTTATATTTATATAGATTGATAAATAATAAACCGTTAATATTTAATCATTTCATCTATTACATAGAAATTAAAAAATATATACATAACTGTTCTAAAATAGTAGAATAAACACATATAATAATATAATTAACATTTTAAAAAAATATTAATAGGTTTGTATATTAAATTTAATAAACACCGGGAAACGTACTATGTCGTTGCAAAATTTGTATAAAATAACATGGACGCATTAAAAGAATTATGACATTATCTATATATAAATTGGTCCCAACATTATTTTTTTTATACAAATAATATTCCATACAATAACATATTAAAACTAATAGTTAAGATCTATTACATTTTAATATCACCGTTATATTTGAATAATTCATTTTAAATGAAGTAAATATTATGTCTACTCTAAATTTAAACTATGCACATGAATGTCGCCAAAACAGATGAATTGAATACAATAGATACCGATACTTCACGATGACCGAAGAAACGAAAGAAGTAAACTACATTGAGATGATTCATTTTGTTTCTTATGTATCTCCCGATTTAATGGTATCCGCTTCAATTATATGTACCCAGACGCTGACATTCAATATTTAAGCTATAAAAAAATATTTATATATTGTTGCTATGACGGCTTTGGGAGGCAAAGTGTTCAATTTTAATCTATTAATATTTTATTATAGATATAAACGATTAATTGTGTATGAATTCGGTTAAACCGTGATGCCAATCCCAGTCCCCAGGACTCCCGAATTAGTTATCCTATAAAATCAGGATTTTTTTTGGAATATTAAGAATATCCGTAATCACATTAATAAGAATATAATTTATAAATATATACTATTATTAAATAGACCCGACTTTTACTCGTCATTGCAAATAAAAACTTTACATAAATTGAGAACTCTTGCGTTTATCTAATATGAATATACGAATTTTATTCTATCAAAATAGTATGTTTAGTATATCCCAGCAATCTCCTTATAATCTATACATAATATCTTTAATGTCTAAAATAAAATTAGCTAACACAGATCATTCTTTGTTAAAGTGATTTTTATCCTCTGTCATAATATCACCTAAAATTTTGACTATATATCAAATCGTCCCCTCAATCATGTTACATTAAAACAATTTTGCAGATACATCTCTAAGCGAGTATATATTAATACTATAATTAAAAAACACATTCATAGTATGGCAAAAATTTAAATTTATAATTTATAGGAGTCACCAATTTTTTGCACATTTCATAAAATATCAGTTCAATTTAGTCTTAATTTTCTAATGAGTCGACATACTAATTTGAGATTTGACAAATCTGCCAATGTATTTCATTGCTTTAAACGTTTTATTCGGCGACAATCTCTGTCTTAATAAATAATATCCAAATGCGTTAAACATCAAGAAGAACACGCAGAGCATAGATAGAGCAAACGAAAATGAAGCATCTTTCATTCCCATCATCCTAATGAAATATGCTGGAGTTTTATATTCGCAGTAAACTTCTTCGTCCGGACACATAAGATCTTCTCGACCAGATCCGTATATCGCAGTAACGAGACCTTCTAGACCGTATCGTAAATAATTACAGTACATAGCCAATCTCCAATGTAACGGAACAGGTAAATCTCCGGATCCGATACCGTAAACAGCGAGCAGCATCAACGGCACCGACAGAGCCGGTCCAGTAAAAACGCTGTTCTATAAAATTAAATAAATAAATAAGTAAATGTGCAGGAAACATAATTTATCATTACTTTATAATATTTACCACAATACTGAGCGAAGATGAAATGATTATTGCAAACGCTTCGGAAATAAATGCAATCAAAACAAGTATAGAGAAAAACATGAAAAATCTAGATATATCCAACGGCTGTCCCGTTATTAAATACGTCATAATCAGATATATGCTGGACATCAGTAATTGAACTGGCAATCGAGCGAGGGTGCAAGCTGCAAAATATGGCTTTAATCCGTACCATCGATTAAAATATTCTCTTTTTAATAATTGTACTTCCGAAGGAACTGAAAATGTTTATTTAAAAATCAGTATATATTAATCAAACGGTCTGACATATAACGATAAATACGTACATGATAATAATACTGGTAGCATTGGAACGTACATAAGGACAATCATACACGCGTAACAAAATCCAAAGTTAAATATTGTTTTCGAACCGTCGAGTCCCATTTGGAAGAATAGAAATCCTATGATTACTCCGAGGAATATATGTAAACATACTTTAAGCCAAAAATACGCCTAAAAATATATCAACAATAATATATTTGTTTTAAAATATTATTTTCAATTAAATATTCACATACAGAATCTCTCCATATCTGCAACATTGATCTGTACAATAATATTTTGAACTGTGCCCATGCCGTACTTCGATATTTATATTGATGAATAGAGGATTCAGCATTTTCCGGCTCTAATTGTTGTAAAGATGCCGTCTGGTTTCCTAATCCAATGATTCCGTTATTCCAATTGGGAGGTTCCCATTTTTCTAATCTACCGTTATCTATAGCTGTTACCATCTTTTCTACATGATCACCATATTCACCGCTGGAGACTTCTATCACTGGAAATAAAAAAAATATATATCAATCACATGTTATAATATTAATTATAAATAAACTTAGCTCTTTTTTACATGGTAGATGCGTTCCACCAAAAACCGTGTAAAAATAAGTGATAAAATTCATTAATAAATTGATCAATACAGAAACAGAACAATATTGTGGTATAGAAAAACAGAACAATATTGTGGTATAGGAAATCGTGTAAAAGTAATAATGAAAATCCAATTAATAAATTATACAAAATATTATTTATATTATTGATATTATTATAATTAAGAAAAAAATAATACTAATAACATATCAATAACACGTGAAATATATAAATATTTTGTTTCTGGGAATTGTGTTATCGTCATCATCATAGGCGCAACAAATTATATTCTAGAGCCCTGGTCTTATCCAACAACCTTCTCCATTTTTCGGGTTTGCTGCCACGTCGCTCCATCCTCTGGTAAGTTTCAAAAATGTAGCGTCCCGCTGTACACAGTACAACCACCTCAGGAAGACCTGTTAACCATAAGCCTTTACTGTCCCACATCCTTGACACATGATTGGCCCAACCGATTCTGACCACTCTGACATCAGTGACCGGTATATCCTTATATAATCGGTACAGCTCCTCGTTGCTATGGATACCACATTCGCCATCGTCGAATACTACTCAGAATCCTCTTCTCTCGGATATTCAGTTGTCCCTCATCTTATTTTTTCATAGTCTAATATTCAGACCCGTATGTTAGGACGGGCCTGATAAGCGTCATGTAGAATTTAGCTTTATTCTTACTTGACAGGAATCTCAACCGTAGATGCGGTTGAAGTCGTAAGTAGCACCAATTTGCCAGCATAGTTCTTCTTTGAACTTCCAAATTGGTTTCATTATTTTTTGTAATAAGTGAGCTGAGATATGTGAATTCTTGGACGCCCTTGAGTCTGTACTCTTCGACTCTCAGACGTTCAAAGATTCGTCCTTGACATATGGGCATGTATTTGTCTTGCTCTCATTAATCCTCAGCCCCATGCCCATTACACTCTCATTTTTTGCTGGCGTGCATCCTTGAGAGCCCCCCGAGATCTGGCCACAATGTTTATGTTGTCCGCATAGGCAAGAAGCTACACCGGTTTATTAAGAATGGTGCCAGATGTTTCCACGCTGTAGTCTCTTATCACCCCTTCTGAAACAGTGGTGTGCTTCAAATTCTTCAGAGAACTTAAATTGGACACGTATATTGCATCTGACCCCCAACATTGCAACCCTTACTATATGTATCAACTTTTGAGGAATATTGAGACTCCTTATCGCCTCGTAGAGCCTAAAGAATAGTGTAGAACAAATATATTTTTGTAAGATTTAGTATTTGTCCTTTTTAATGGACCATGTTATTTCGAAACCATGTAAAAAAAGAGTTTGATTGTATATACATTAGAATATTTACCAAAATCAGCAGGATTATAATGTAATGGACACGGTAATCCTAATCCTTTTAAAAACTCCACGATATGACCTCCATATCCCTGATATACACATTGACCGGCAGCCACAATATAAACGTGATCAAACATAGAAAACAATCTTGCCGAAGGCGTATGTATTGAACAAATCACTGTGCGACCACCTTGCGCAATTTGTTTTAGTAAAGCGATACACTGCGATGATGAAATATCATCAAGTCCTCTGCAAGTATAATTGAAAAAGATTAATTTATTGATTCATAATTAGTCATATTATGTTTAAACGTGTATAAACTTAAGCGATCGGTCATTACAACACTCTATAATTATGATAATCGATAAAGCTCTTCGATGAGTCAATAAAATTGCACATATTCATATTATTTATAATATCATGTAAAGTAAATTACGTTGTTGGTTCGTCCAGGAATATGACTGGCGGATTATTAACAAGTTCTAATGCTATGGACAGCCTTTTTCTTTCCCCGCCGGATAGACTCGAAGTCGACGTATCCTTGGCTTTGGTTAACCGAAGCATATCCAAAATTTCACTCACCTAAAAATATACTTATAACGTTAAAACATATGAATATAAATAGTATATTGAGTTTATCATACGCACGACTACGAGTTTCTTCTCTCGGTTTAGATCTGAACCGAGCTTTAGATCCGCAGCCATCATCATATATTCGTGCACTGTTATTCTCGGTTGCAAAAGATCTTCTTGTACGATATATCGACTCAATTTTCTAAACTGTCGTATGTCTCTCGGAGCGCCATTTGTGGAAATTTGACCCGTGGCACTGAAGCATCTGAAATAATTAATCATTACAAAATATTGAATATGTTAAGAGTGCATTGTGCTACTTAATTTTATGATAGGTTTAATTATGAAAAATAATTTATAAAAAAGCAATTGTGATCGATGCATAATTTATACAGACAATGATATAAGCAACAAATTAAAATTTTCCGAGTTAAATAATAATACTGTAATAAATGTACATTATTTATGGTCTATTAACTTTAAAGCAATGTGATTATTAAGACAAAACTATTACTATACTATATATTATTAAACTATTACTATATATTTTATCAATGGTCTGTGAATAATCAGTGTTTATCATTGAATCATGATTTTTTTTCAACAGAGAGTAAAATATTACATATATTCATATAAAAATAATCATTCTAGATTGGTATATATTAGAAAAAATGTAACAATATTTACTTATATCCGGCTAATATATTCAATAGTGTTGATTTTCCAGCTCCGGATGGTCCGAGGATTGCCGTTAACTGTCCAGAACGAAATTGTCCACTGATACTCCTCAGAATAAGTTTGGATGCTGAAACAATATATTAATATTTTATTTATATTATAATAAATTAATGATATACACATACATATACAAGGTTAGTAAAAAGAAATTGCGGAAATATTTAATTTAACGGGATGTATAAATCTAATTGTCATTTTTTTATTGTATTGGTAAACTTGGCCCTTGACATTGAAAGCCGTATTGGTTTCCTATAAAGGAACGCTATATAAATTTACATAATTATGTCCGGTAGGCAAATAAATTTGCAAATGCAAAAATGTAGCTGAAACTCGAAACTCTAATGAAACTTATGGGTTCTAGATATCTCCATGAATCGAATAAACACATTCCTAATATAATAACTATTACAAAAAGCTTCTAGGACGTGTCGCTAGCGTGTGCGGAGAATAAGCAGAAGTCACGCCGGCGTGACAATAGCGTTTAAAGGGTTGATGTTGGCTATCTAAATGGTTTCATGTGTTTTGGTTTGCTCGACTATTTTTTTAAATTGTGATAACATGGTTATGATGGCTCAGCCTCCTTATTCGCCGGATATAATCCCATATTACTTTTTTATAATTCATGAAGATGAAAAAGAAGAAATTCCCGTTTCCCGCTATTTACGTACAATTACAACTAATAAGGATCATGCGTCTGAACATCCACATCTCGAAAGCTTCTAGGCGTTTAATCGCTTATTCTGTAAGTAGGGGCGCGCTGTCCATATGGCCAGATTGTGCGGCGCACACAGGCGCTGGAAAGTCTTCCACCTAGTCAGGTGCGCCGAGAGGTGTCAATAGAGGAAATATTTTATATGAATTCATAATCAACTTTCTTAAAATCGATTAAATTTTCCTAATTCTATTTCTTAAATTATTTTTACTGTTGAGGGGGCGGGGCGTACAGTGGCACTAATTAAAGTTCTGCACTTCGGCGCCCCACTGTCTGTAAGCGTCCACACCTCTACTTCCCGGAGTAAACATTGAAGATCATTGGTGATAAGATCGGGGGAGCGCCGTTCATATGGATAGATTGTGCGGCGCACACAGGCACCGGGGCGCTTAAAGACAAAAAAAAGAAAATAATAATTTAATATAATGTATTATATTTCTTAAATCGACATTAAATAATATATAAGTAATCGCTCGTAGTTCGTTTAATCAAGCACACCAGACGTACAAAGTCGATAATTAAAGAGATACTCTCGGTGCGCCTCTGGATAAGATGCAACCTTGTCATACGCCACGTTGTATACGAATATCTTCGGATGTCAAGGTACAGAAAGATGAAATAGAAAATACTAGGAAACACAATTTCATTGAATTGAATCTTGAATCAATGGAGCCTTGCAAAATTACGTAAATTCGTAGAATTTAATGTGATGACATCTGAAGTTATGAGAATCGACGATATACAGTAATACCCCCGATAGCGCGAAAGTTGGGACCGCGTTATTGGAACAACGCTTATCGGGATAATGAAGCACACGAGAACATATACATGTACGAGGCGAGATCAACACACAGGCGCATCCAACCAAACGGCATAGAGTTTACGGTCTATAGTTTGAATTAATTTTGAAATAGACAAATCATAATTGATAAATAAATAAAGATTTTTTCATAAAAACAAAAATGTATACATATCTTTAAATAGTAAATATTATTTATTTTAATAGAAAACGTTTCGAAAATATCCAGGTCACTGAGAATTGCAACAAGAAAACATGATTTTATTTACATTATATTGTAATGTTTAATTATTTATTTAAGTATTGAGTATTTGATTGTTTATAATATAATAAAACGAGGCTCGTTATTTATAAATTTAATAAAACAATATATAAGAATTATCATAATTTATTTTACCTTGACCCATAGATAATAACAACCTTCATAAAAATTAATATTTATATAAAAAAAATAATGACGAAAAATATTATTGGTTATCAAAATTTTGCATAAAGGTATGCAACAGTAAAGATATTCATATATATTGTATAAAATATCGGAGTAAAAAGAGTATCAATTGAAATAATTATGCCTATACGGAAAATGTAAGAATGGACTGATTAGAATTTAATTATGGTTATTATAGTGAAACAATTTTTCTGCATACTTCCATAATAGTGGTGCAGAAGGTCAGGGATGCCGATCGAGATGTGATCCTTGTGACTCTAATCACGACAATATAATCAACTCGACAATTATTCGCTAATTATTAATAGGACAAATCAATCATCTCTAAAACGCATGTTGTATCGATATGCAAACATTGAGAAATATAGTCGCAATCGATTACGGCACGCAATGCTAAAATTAAAATATGCGGAAAATCTTTATGAAAATTTCATCCTCCAAGGTAAGTAATGGTTAATCGTGTTTGCACAAGCGGTGCGTTAATTGTGGAAAATTGTCGTCGCTCAACACAACGTCCGGTCGCTAATTGCAGAGTTGTCATTGATCATATAAATTGATTGGATATTTCGAAGAGTACGGCCCTTGATTTTAATTGTATTAATACTCGACGATTTTATTTTATATGTTTAGAGTACGAGTATGTTTAAATGATTAAATATTTGCAAGGATAAATGCGCATTGTGGACATGCAGGAGTGATGCATTTCTTGAAAAGTGTTTAACAAATATGTGCACTGTGTGTTTGTCAACGTTTTGCAAGTCAGTTATTATGGAAACAGATTTAGATCAAATATCTACCATCAATATTGACAACTTTGTAGAAAACTGATTATTTATTTAATACTTTAAAATAAGGTTCTAGAATGAAGTCCCGGAGGAACGCGGAATCCCCTCGATGTGTGTTTTAAACATTTTTGTTTAACCTAGCCGTGCCAAATGGGAACTCAAGATTTTGATTTTTCCGAATAACTCTTTTAATATGTATTTAAAAACAAATATCGTCATTAATTGTTCTGTTATAAGAAATTATTAAATTTCATATAACAGATCATCAAAATGGCGATACTCTACATCGAAAATATCAACATGATTAGCCACGTCGTTGCACAGAGTAATAACACTGGGTACCGGAGAGTTTCCCAGAGCACCTGTTCTCACATTTAGCGGAAGAAAAAGCACAGGCGAACGAGCTCGATGGTAGTGAGGTGGCGCCCATAAGGACAACTCGCACAGGACAAGATGGTTATGTACTGCGCCAACCAACGCTTGAAGAACTATTTTACCAAGTATATGAACCTCCTTTTTTAAAGAAGTACATACAAATACCACAGGCAACCCTGAATCCATGCACTGGTAAATAAGCTCGAGTAAAATCCAGATTCCATAATGTAGAGATTTTATTCTGAATTTTCTCTAGCTTATTCTTGAAGCGCTATTACATACTTCGTATACATGTGAATTGAATATTAATTGCATTCAATATAAATCCTAGATGTCTTGAGAAGTCTGAAGAATAAATATTATTAATAATAATAGACTTTATTATCCTCAATTGCGAAAAAGAATAAAAACAACAATATGTGTTTCCATTAGCACGGATGCGATGTTTTTTATCGCTCTCACGTGTTTCAGTGTGACGCGAACTCTGCGGCCGCGAAAAATTTAAAATTTGGTCGATATTTTGAATTTTTCCATTAACACTCAAGGACCCGGTCCCGCGTTAGTGCGGAAATTTTCGTAAACGGTTAAACACCCACTCCCGCACTAACGCGGGTTCACACGAAACATGTTATCTAATACGCTACAAAAGGCTTTCTTTTAAAGTTTTACGACTCGACACAGTTTCATTCATTGCTCTGCATGCCCTATGTAAAATATATGACATGTATTTATTTATGGCTAAAAACTGTCCTTGAAATAATAGATTATTTAGATTTTAACTTTCCAGTATTTACATATCGACTGTAACGAATTTATATGTTTGTTCCCATCACATCCTTTATTACAAGCCTAAAATTACCTACATACTACATAAAGATATCTATTTGTTTTTTATCGTCTAAAAAACAATAAATCATCATTTTCACAGCTCGAAAATTTTATTTCTTATCTAAATATTCTAATAATCTAATATAAGTATACTATACGTATAATACTTCTTTTTTGATCAAATTATCTTCATTAGGAAAAAAGTTATTAAGCATTTTTTATAGAGCCGGGCAAAATCGCAAGATAGATAAAAGATGCGGGTTTAGGTGTAAGTTTCGTCTGAAAACAGCGGGTGCTTGAGTGTTAATATATATCATGAATAACTATTTATATTTTTAGAATAATCTAGTTTTTAAAATAAGTCATAATATTGATGAAGAGTACAAATATGTTGACTTGAAATGCTTGATTTTGGCATATTTTCATACATTCATTTCATATGATAAATATACCCTATCGACCGACGCCGTTGGTTTTGACCCGCTGTGGCAGATCGGTTAATGATATTTGTACCATTCGTTGTTTATAATGATTACAGCTAGGGTTGGTTTTCCGAAATAATGCAGGGACATATTTCCCATAACTGAAATATATATAATACATACGGTACATTTCTGATTACAAAATGCTAATATTTTTAAGGTCTAATTACATATTTCGTAAATATACAATACATTGCCCAGCGAAATAAAGGTCAATATTCTTTGATTGGCAAGGGATTTTGTAGAAAACAATAATTAAAAGGAAGCGTTAAAGGGCTGACAACAGATTTTTTTATATCGTGTATAAGAGGATCTGATGGTTTTTTTATGATTTTCGTTAACATCTAATCATGAGCATAAATCACTTTCCAGTTTACGAATAGCTTGAACAGATAGAAGCTGGATATTGGGGAGAGAAAAATATGTAGCTTTCCGACAAAAATAAGCTTCTTCAGAGTTAGAAATAGTTTTATAGCATGCCATCCAAATTATATAAAAAAAACGTCTCTTTCGATAGATATCAATAGATAGTAAGCTTTCAAAGCTTGCCAATTATTTGCAATTAGCTCAACAATTAAGAGAAGATGTCCATCTCGTTGTTAGATGACGCAAATTCTTTATGCTTATTATAGACGAATTCTCAAAACATATATAGTTGATCGTCTCGTTTTGCAGATGAATCAAACTCACTGAATATATTCATATAAGAACAATCGATTCAATATCATAACTTAAGGAAGCAATTGTTTATGTTGGCATTTACAGAGCACTTATTTTTAGAATACAAAATAATGTTGTAATATAAAGATCTATTTTAGAATGTGGGTGATATTGGACGATAGCTTTTACAGAAATTCCAAAACAATCTCAGACACTCCGGAATGGTTGGCAACCCTAACTACAGCGTTTTTTGTTTATTTGATTGATTATCCGCAGGACTAAAAAAATATAAAAAATGAAATTCATTAGTAAATATACCCGCTCCAGAGGTCCGGATTCCCAGTGTGTCGAAATTGACCTTGGTGTTCAGTGTTAAGATCCAATAGGATATGTAAGAGCTATACGTATACAATAAATACATCTTGAGTAATCGAAACTGGGAACATTGCAGTTGTTGAGCTGTAAATTTGACATGTGCTTGTGTCTGCATCCTAACCTATCAACGTTATTAATAAAAAAATCTTTTGTTGCACTTTATTTGTCCCGTTATTTAACCCAACCTAACCTAACCTCAAATAACATAACATATCAATATTGTTAATAAAAAAATCTATTATTGCTTTCTATTTATCCCATATTTTAAACGTATATTTTTTGTTGGACTAATGAATATATTGTTAACATTATTTTTTATTTTTCATAAAAACAATGCGTGATTGGCATTACAGAATAATTCAGGTCGCCAATCACGCATATAAACATAATAGTAACTTGAAAAAAATTGACATATATAACTATAAAGAAGAGAATAACAATAAAGAAAAGAAAATAATTATAAAACCTCTCGAAAAGAAGATTTTTAACATCAAATATATCTACATAATCGGCCAAGTGGTTGAGCAGAGTAATAGCTCTGGTTACCGGAGAGTTTCTGAGTAGTAATCAGAGATTACTAATAGTAGAGATTAGTTATATTAAATCAGTAATTTTTATTATAAATATTTTATAATAGTAATTAACATAACAATGGCTTGACGAATGCGATTTTTGTACAGTGATACGCTACTCTTTATCTTAATATAAGTTTTTATATGTCTGTTGAAATGCTCAAGTTTTTACAAATTATAGCGTCATTGAAAGGACAAAAAAAAGATATTTTTCTTATTATTCAGGCAGTTAAATCAATGTACACAATTAGAATATTCTTGAAAATATTCATGAATGTCAAAAATACTTTTTACATTTAAATACATAAAAATACAATGTTATTATTTGCAGTGTGGACCCATTCAAGATTTTTTTTATTTTTAGTGTTAATATATGATAACTGAATCGTCATCAATTTATTGTTCATTTTTTTACTTTGTTTGTTAATTATCTCATATTTCAATAGACACGTTTTCGTTAAAACGTGTGCATGATCACTTACAAGCACAATTGATTAAAAAAACATACATGATAATTGATCATAAGTATTTAATTATGATGAAAAAAGCATCAACATGTAACCATTGAACATCAGCAGTAAACACTTCAAATCGACTCATGAGTACATTGCTAATAAAAGTAAATTAAATATTGATTTCAAACACTCGAAACAAACGAATCATTTTTATTTATTTTAAAGATTCAGTAACGAATATAATTTATTTTTTTTATGACGCGGATTGTTTCACAAAATTTATCTATTCATCTATAACTGGCACACAGTCTCAATTATCTATAATATAATGACCATATATGAAACTGAGCGATACAATTAGTTAATAATTATTTTTTAAATACGTGATAAAATTCTGTCCTTTCATAATTTCCACTATGGGGTCAGGTTAAATGGGGTTATAGCACTTATACAATTTCAACAATGCACTTTGTGGTAAACCCATTTTTATTTTCACTCGTAACTGCATTTAACATGCAACAACTATCAACAGACGACACAAAGTATACATTATGCAGACAATCAATTAAATTGCATTTTTCCACAGCAAACAAAATGAGATTTTTCACACGCCATTGTGTCAACAGTGTAAATGTGATAATGTGTCGAGATGCAAAAATAATATGTCGCCTGCAAACAAAGGGTTAATTGAGAATCGGATTTACAAATTCCGATATATGCAACGATCCCGCAAATCACTCAACGCCTTGGTTAATGATACTAATTTTCCAAAGATTGTGGATTATTTCAGAATCGATCTCGGTTCTCACAAAACACCTGTTTCTTTGGCAAGCGTGCAAAATGCAGTTAAACGCAATTTGCGAAACCAACTGTCCTAGAATGACGCAAAAAACTGAATAAAAGCTAAATTTAACTACGCGTAAGAAATGTGATATTCGCCGCAAACTAATCTGAGAAATTTTCACGAAAACGGAATGTGCAAACGTCGTTGCACAATCGTCGGATTGTTCAATTATTCTTTATTTAATTTGAAAAAAAAATGTTGCATGCAAACGATTAAGCGAGCACAATAATATGCTAAATTATTATTCATATCATTAAACGTAGTTATATTTCAAACCGAACAGAAAACTTATTTTTATTCAGACACTTTCTAAATAGATATTTCATATCGCGCAGCAAAAAAACTTAGATGGACACTGAAAAAGTTGTTATGGCTCAATATAACATATTGCGATGAATCGATATCCGTGAATAATCGGGAATACTCGTTTATCAAACAAGATGGCGATTTATCAATTCATTTGTTCAGTGTTTAAAAAAAAAACATTATTCCGTCATTTTGAATTCGTGACATGATTACGTACATTTTGATAAATACATAATCATCCATACGATGATCTGACAAATGTGCTCTTGCCACGTAGTAATCAATAATTTGTCATAGAGGAAACATAAATATTTATTTACCTAAAAACTGAATAGTTTTTGCATTGAATTATTATTTTAAATTAATCAATAATTTAGTTAGTCATACATTTTAGTAGGTTGCGTATTTTATATGCAAATTTCATTAAAACAAAATTCACGACAAATTAATACAAGTAAAATATATCTGAAACTACTCAGGATTATATTTAAAAATAAGTTCAAAAACTATTCTTAAAGAAAACAATATTGTGCAAATATTACCATAAAATTAATTAAACTGTGTATTCATCAATTTTTTCGCGGAAATGGCCTGTTCTCTTTCTTCTTAATTGAATATCGACATATTTAAACAGCATATTGAAAATGGAAGACTTGGAAGACATCTTTAATTCAACACATAGATCTAGGGGTTATTTCATTAACGATACGACATTACCATACTGGTATTATTGAAATCCTTTGTGACGAAGATGATTTGATTTAATTCTAGATAATAAAATATAATGCTGGATGCTGTAAAAAAAAATAATAAAAATATTCTATTTTAATAAAAAATAAAGTTATTTACACTCTTTCGATCATAGAGAAAATGTAGAAAGATGTAGAAGTTAATTTTCACATTTTAACGAGCTTGAAATCAATGAAATTTCTGGAACGTTTGTGGCAAATTTATAAGATTTAAAAACTGTCAATCAAGAAAATATTGAAGAATGATTAGATAAGATTCAATGATTCAGATATTATTTTTCATCAATCATTTAAAAAAAATATAATATCCAATAAGGTCTAAATCTATTTTTTTTTATATTTATCAGGTTGTTAGAAAAGTAATTATATGTAAATGAAAGACGATTTTCTTATAGTGAATAAATATTTAATTGAATTTCATATTGTCCATTCTGGTCCAATACCTTTTGCCATCTTTCTGGCTGTAGCATGATTCCACGCTCATATTTTTTTTGTACTTTGCTGCCAAAAAACTGAGCCAGGTGATTTTTGACCTGCTAATTTGAAGAATAGATTTTACCGTCTAAAAAAAATTGTAGAGACCGGAACAAATAATAAGAAGGTACCAGATCTGGAGAATATGATGGGCAGTATATCCCATCCAACCTGTAAAAGCTTTTGGCAAATTAACAAACTTGTATGAGATTCGCATAACTTTTCTATTGATCAATTCTGACCTTTTCTGTTTAAGTCAATCATTCAATTTCTCCAGCTGATGACAGTACACTTCAGAATTGATCATTGTTTTGTCTGGTAGAAGCTAAAAAAAACGATTCCTTAAAAAGCCAACCAAACAGACAGCCTTTTTTGATGAATATCGGCTTTCGAAGTGCTTTGAGCCGGTTCCTTTTTTTTACCCTATGATCTCTTGCGTTTAAAATTGTTCTAAACATTCCATTTCTCGTCCCCAGGGATGATGCGTTTCAAAAATAGATAATTTTCTTGACGTTTGACAAACAAATCACAGACGTCAACGCGACAGCACAAATTTCTTTCCGTAAAACAAGAGGAATGTTTTGATTTTTTGCCATCTTCTTCTAATATCTTCCATCTCGGTCATAACGCTAGGCGCTCATCTTAAATAAAATTTAAAAAAACCGTCGTTTGTTTTGATGCTGCCCCCTTTTAACATAATAAACAAAACATTTTATTTATTTATTTTGTTTTAGCCTGTTATAATTTGTGCCTGCTTTTAGCCTTGTTAGATTTGTAATACAAAACAAAAAAAAGAATAGCTCTAAGTTAACAACTATTCTTTTTTTATTTTATAACTTCTAACACGATTGTTCGTACGATTACTATTATCCCCAATATAATTTATTACTATTATCTACTATTACTTGTATTATATTTATATTATCTACTATTACTATTATCCCCAAATGTTCACGAACAAATTAAAATCCTTGAATTTATTATAGTAGAAAGTTTATCCTATCGATGTAAAAAGGCAGTCCGGTGTAAGCGAGGATGAAAGACGTTAAATCTTCTTGGGGCTGGACTGACAGTGTTGCCAACTTCGATCGATATCATGTCAATATATTAATTTAAAAAAAATTGACACACAATTTTTTTAGCTAAAATTGATTCCATACTATTATCATGCATCTCAATGTATGTTTATGCAAATATGATGGTAACCTAATTATTCAAAATTATATATTATTATTCAGATATATACTAATAAATACATTAAAATATGTACATTGTATTAATAAAATATAATTATTGCAAAAAATAATGCAATATTGAATGGCTAAAATCAATACGTATTCATTTATTTTTTTTTATCTTGGCTTTAAGTTCTAATGCATGTGCTAAGATAATGATTATTTGAAAAATATTCAGATGGAAAACTATATAATTATGCTAGAAAATTTTCATCTGCAATTGCGACTTTCCAAAGCGTTCCACGACGCACGGTGAACGCCTGAATGTCCTTGTGCCAATCTTGCGCGGCGCGATTAACCCATTCCTAAATTGTATAATCAAATTACAGTATCAATAATTCTATCAATTATTCTTAGTGTGCCATTTGCAGACATTACTCTTGTGAAAATGTTTCAACACTATTTTTTATTGTATAAAATATATAATTGAATTGCCGGCGATGATTCGTGGTAATGGTATTATTCATTCATATGCTTGAGAATATACAGCAAATTTTTGCCAAAAAAAATAATGATTATAATAAAACGATGCTGTAATTCGATGGTGAAAAAAAATGCATTTTTATGAATGGAAAAATAAATTAAAATAATATTAACTAATATTTCAATACAACGATGATTGACCTAGAATAATTAAGGTCGTACAAAACTCGACCCATACTGATAAAAAGTAACGTTTATCTGTTTAAATAATAAAATGACAGACTGGCAGACAACCTTACTTTGATATTGAATTTTAATAAGGCGATCGTGGCTCAACTCATTTTTTTAAAAATATATTAGCTTGAGTCATAAATAACTTCCGATTTGTTTTGCTTTAAAAAAAATACAAAATTATATTAATCCAATGTTAAATATAACCTTCTCCCATCATATTGGCAAATTATTGATCCCCTCTCCATAAAATTTGGTAGGCTTAAAATAACATTAAAACTAAACTGTGTCGTAGTTCGACACTTGAAATATTAGTGTGAGAGACTCATTCCGCTTTATCTTTAGAGCCTTAAGAATCTGTATAAATTCGTTATATGGATGAATGGCGCTTTAGAATATTTCTGTTATGCCATTCATCCATGATAATCAAATAAAATAAATATAGAAATTTTATTTGGCTCTGCGCTTTGTCTGCATTCTTAACTTTATGGAGTGTTTATGCAGACATTCACCTAAGCAGAACGACATTAGGCAATGCATCGTTGCACATGCACTCGACATCTCCGTGTCAACCCGTGTGACTGACGCGTATTTTGTTAAATGCAGACTTCCCGCTATTTATGCGATAAAAACGTTTCGCAAGAACACGCGTAATAATAAAACATGCAATTCAGATCAAATCAAGGAATAGCTTTCAGAACATGCGCGCATAAAATGAGATGGATCCCGGAAAATCAGTTTATCCGACCTTTTAGCTACTCAAAGGCCAGGCGTATTGCCCCAAAAGATTTTTAGCAAGCAACTTCGTCCAAGTTTTTTTATTAAATTTAAATAAAATAATGTCTTTCTTGAAATCGGATATCAGATCAAACCTCAAAGATGATTCTTATTCATTTTCCCTATTAATATTTCTATGAATAAATTTGTTAAAATAAATATAATGAGAAGTTGATTTTATTTAATTCAGCTGCGCATTGTTTCTCTTCGTTTCTTTACATATTGTGTTAGCAGTGTACGATGAAACTGGTTTATATTGGAAAAAATGCTAAATGTTAACACTTTTACTTGGAGGAAATGCTACTGGATATTGCAGATGTATCACTAAGAGATAATAAAAATATTTCTAAAGCATGCTATCATTTGGTTCGATTTATCAAAGTGCATGGATGACTTGAGAAATTTTTAAAGACTGGTTTTGTCATCATTTTTTCCAAGAGGTAGAAAAAAAATGCATTGAAAGATTTTATTATTACTTGACAATGCACAGGGTGGATGACTAATGAAAATATAAGAATATTTTCATTCCTCCAAATACAACCTCTAATATTCAACCAATGGATCAAGGTTTAATACATGCATTTAAAAAGTATTACCTACGTAATACATTCAGGTAAACAGTTAGAGCTGTTGATGGATAGAACGAAAATTCGTTAAGCAGGTCAATTTTGGAAAGAGTACAATATTTATAAAGCTGTTAAAAGTATCGGTGATGTATAGAATGAAATCTCAAAATCTTCCTTGAGTAAATTATGTAAATAGCTCATCCCCCAATTAAATGAGGATAGTAGTACACACACTGAAAAAGTTGACGTAGTTATTAGAGAACTTATCGAAATGACAAAATAACCAAATTTAAATCTAGAAGCCGAAATGAGCAACGACGAATTAATGAGACTTGAGAGCAAAAGAATATAATATATTTTTCAGACGAAAGGGAATTTAATGAGCAACCAAAGCAATTGGTGATTATTTAAATATGATCCATGATTATTTAGATACGATGCTCGATTTTAAGTTTCGCTCGACTTACGTTACGCGAATCCTAGGACTTTAATAATAACAAAAATTATGATACAGGTAATCCTTTTACGATTATTACAAATTAATTCTTGTAATGCTCATTCCAAAATTTCATGCTTTTTCGATAGAAAAAAGCAATCTTGGACATCTTCATTTATTCCATTTTCAGAAATAAATTATTTTCCTATGAAAGCGCCTGAAGAGGGTCCATTTATAATGAAAATAAACCCCAAGCGTTACCAGTCAAGATATTGATGAATTCTACTTTGATATCATGACTTAAAATGCTAAAAAAATGGATTATTCTTAGAATAAAAATAGTTACTCATGATATGCTTCATAGTTTGGTCGATATTTTGGATTTTTTTTATTAATCAATATGACACGTAAGTGACATGCGAACTCGGTGATGTTCTGTCGCAGACTGCGAACACAACGCTGTCTCAGTTCTCTCGGCACGTGTCACTAGTACGGATTCACACACACTTGCACCTCGTACCGGATGCAAGCGAGCGAGAAAAAACATCGCGCCAATGCCGAAACAGAAACGAATATTGTTGTTTTTCTTCTATCTTTTTTTTCGCAATTGCGGACAATGAAGATCAATATTATTTATATTTATTCTTTAGACTTTTTTGAAGAAATACAAAAAGAGTTATTCACGAAAAATCAAAAACGGTTGCGACTAGGTTAAGAATTTTTTGCCTGATGATAAACCACGATCTGTAAACGTGGATGACGTAGGGATGCAGGCAGAAACCGATTATTTTTCAGAATTAATTGACTTCAACACTATAAAAACATGAAAAAATTGAAAAGGAAGGTATTAAAATGATCTTAGAGAAAAAAAATACAGACATTTTTTTAAAATGAATTATGATCGCTGACGAAAAATGGATACGGATAATTTGACTATTTGAAGCATGGTTGCCTAGTATTTGGTGAGATTTTTAAAAGGAAGCCGCGACTGAGCTAATTTAGTATTTACGTCGAAATATGTTTATTTTAGGAATTCTTTATGACATAGAAATCAGGAGGTGATTGTGAGTTTATATTACACACAACCATCGTCCTTTAAAATCTTTGACGAACCCTTATATAAGTGAGTGACTTTGGAAGGTTTTAGTCATGCCTTTTATCAATTTTTAAAATAAATTAAAAAAAATATATCATATACATTCAACTCAAGATTTTGAAATAACGCGGTCGGAAAAAATAATGAATACATATTTTTACTATACTTTTACATAAATTATTTGTTCTAACACGATTCCCAAAAACATTTATATTTCATGTTTTCAATTTCGCGCATTATTGCGTCCCATTGTTTGAATAAACAACATCAGTGGCTTATATATATATGTACACCTGTCCCTCAATTAACGCGGTTTTTTTTAACGCGGTTTTAATCTAACGCGGTTTTTGTAAAACCGCGTTAGATTAAAACCGCGTTAGATTCAAACTTTTTTTTTTTCTTCGCGCACTATGACGAAAAGTGCCATTGTTCGTGCGGAGCACTGCTTTCATCGTCTTTCAGTTAATAGTTTATTTCAATTAAATATGTTACGTATGCATAACGCTTTACTAGCTTTTTTACTTAGATTTGTTCATATTTTTATACATTAAAATTTTTAGCCTTAAAATTTAAATCAAGCACCAAAAATTCAGCTCAAGAGAAAGGCTATTTGATTAGATACTAAGATCGAAATTTTAGCTTGCCTTCAAAAAGGAGAAAAAATATCTATAGCTAAGCGTCGCGGAATGAATGAATCTACGATTAGAACGATAAAAAAGAACGAATTTATTATTAGGAAGAGTGTAACCTCTGGATCATTGTCAAGTTCTAAAGTTTCTTCTCACACCAGAGATCCTATAATTGAATCTATGGAAAAAGCTCTAATTATCTGGATAGAAGACCTTACCCAAAAAAGAATAGCCATCGATACCAATACAATAAGGCAAAAATCTCTAAAAATATATAACCACCTCATAGAACAATCTCAACATCGTACATTTGATCTTAAAATAAACCCCAATTTTGGTAAAGGAGTAGTTGATGGTTTGAGGGGTTTAAAAAAAGACAGTCTCTTCATAATCTAAAATTAAAAGGTGAACATGCATCTGGTGGTATGAAAGGAGCAATGCAATTTTTACCAAAATTTAAAATCATTGAAGAAAATTTATACACACCGGACCAGGTATTTAATGCTGATGAGACTGGACTACTATGGAAGAAAATGCCTAGCAGGACATTTTTAGCTAAATCTGAAAAAACTGCTAGTGGTTTCAAGGCAGCAAAGGATCTGGTGACGTTATTATTATGCAGTAATGCATCCGGTGATCGAATTATGTAACCATTGCTGATTCACCGAGCTCTTAAGCCAAGAGCATTGAAGGGAATAAATATGAACAATATTTCTGTACATTGGAGAGCTAATAAGAAAGCCTGAATCTTTAAAGAATGGTTTTTTAACTCCTTTGTTCCGGAAGCAGAAAGTTACACGAAGGAAAATAATCTTCCATTTAAAGTGCTTTTACTTTTGGATAATGCACCTGGCTATCCACATGACATACAACATCCCAATGTTAATGTTGTATTTATACCACCTAATACCACTTCGATAATCCAACCATTATACCAAGGATAATTCAACATTCAAAGGATATTATTTACTTTATTTCATTTTCTACAAATATAACAGAAGTTATCCAATTGGCTGTAAAAATGGAAAATATGGTGATAAATATCCACCCTAATGTTGAACGAGCTTTAAAAATTCAACGAGAAATAAAATATATTTATTTTCCATACGGAAAAATTCTTAAAGAAATGACTAAAAATAAAAGACAGATGTTAGTTACCGATTTTCTAACACCAGTTATCCGGGAGCGTTCTTCTTTATGCGAATTAGAAATGTTAAATATTTCTAGTGATAATGATAGTGACTTTGAGCCAATAATAAAGAAGAAGAAAAAATAGTTGCATTAGAAGACAGCAGCTAATTTCCGAATAAAATAAAATGTTTGAAGATGTGTGTGAACTTATTACGAAACGTTTATAATTCCTCCTACTTGTTTGTTAATAAAAATTATGTTGTAGGTATATGTGAACATTTTCATTTCAATCATATATTTTTGTCGTTGTATTTGCAGATTATTTTACGCGTTTTTTTGGAACGCATCCCACATTTTATATGAGCTCCATACATTTTTTTTTGCATGGTTTTTTACATCCTGAACATATCCCCATTTTTTGTATGAACTTTATGTCTTTTTTTTTTAATCGCGGAAAGCGTTAACGCCGGTTTTTCGTGGAACGTATCTACCGCGTTAATCGAGGGACAGGTGTATATACTTTTTTAAACGGTTTTTTGTGGAACGTATCCACCGTGTAAAAAAAAGGTGGGTGTATATTGATTATTACAAATATGGTAATGAAGAGTGAATAATAATATGAAGGTTTTTGTCATTTTTTCGTCTAGTAAACATAGTCCATATATCGAAGAAAATGCTAATCATTTTTTTTTTAATCCCCAGTTATTGAGATTGGACTTCACATCCCTGAGTGCAATCCGTTGCACAAATATTTCATTTACCAAGCTGATCCAAAATTGAGCGATGTTTTTTAATAACAAATTGCAATGTGCAATTAAGAAACAAGTTTGACAGGTTAACCAACATAATTAAATGCGTATGCATAAATATGCAGGCATGTACAGTTAACAGCGAGTATTTTTTGAATCATGACCACTTGCACCATGTATGTCGTATTATTTGATAGAAAAAATTAGAATGATAGATCCGTCATGCAATACACGATACGTGAGTATGTAGGAATATTGCAAACAACATGGGAAAAAAAATTAACAAATCTCGATTTATTCGTGATAAATTATCTTTACTACATAAAAGTGAGCAGAGACAAAATCCTTCAGGCCCGTTTACTTTCTGGTTTTATTGCCACATGCAGATACGCATATGTTTAAATGACAAGAAGTTGGAGGGCACTGATTTAACCCCGACCTTGGTACTTGTAAAATATTATCATTTCGCAATGATTTATTTTCGATAAACACAATGATTTTGTTATTCAGAGTTATTATGCGCAGACACTCGCAAATGTCGAATCTGATAGCTCATCAACAAAAGTGTTGCCAAAATTTAGAATTCAACGAACATTTTATCTCTAATGAACAAAATTTAAATAAATTACAAAGTCAAATCGAATCATTTTTTAGAATTAATCAAAAAATGTTATCCTCGAATTTACATTCAAAGTCGATGATGAAATATTCAGAATGCATATCCGAATTTGCTAATATAAAATGGATACATTGAATATGCTAATTTTTACGAAAGCCAGCAAATACTACATGCGATGCAAATAAATACCCACGTGTTCAACGTAGCCAAGAATAAACGTCACTCCATGCAATTTATGATTACAATAGAGAGCAATAAAATTAATTATTTTAATCGTTTTAATAACGCAGTATATTCATTAAATATTTATTATTAATAAAAACGATTATTTGCTATCTTTATGCATCTTTACATTAGCATTGTTCAATCGTCACTTGTTGCAAAATTGCGTAGTTTGTTTGCACAGAATGTGTATTTTATAAGTAACATTGCGTTAAGTATTATGACAAAATTAGCCTTGCGGAATGAGTTATGCCAATATTCGAAAATCTTGAACTACGCCAGTGATAATGACCACGACAAACCGTACCGAATATGGAAACCAGACCGCGGTAAACGCCTATTGACGAGACAATTTCTCTGTAAAAAATTAAATCAATATACTTAAATGTAAACGTTAAGGTCAATTACGGACAGTGTCAATTATAGGTAAATAAATTATGTGCAAAAAATCAAATGAAACCTTGCATAACTATTTATTTTACGAGCAATATTAAATCATGATCAATAAAATAATATCCATAAACCATCATTAAAACGCTAGTGTTATTAATTAGCATTGTTTCATTAAACGAACATTTACATAAGTTATTACACAATTATTACATGTATTATTAAATCATTATAATAAAAAAACATATTTTGTGTACATATTGTGAATAATAGCATATAGCAACGATCGCTAACCGTATATACCGTGAGCGAATCATGACAGTGCGCAGTGCAATTTGAGTATATGAAATGCTTAAAAAGCATTGAAGGATTTTCTAAATTCTTAGAAAATAATCTTTATTTGTTCATCAATACTAATTTTAACTCCTTTAACCCTTTCTGTGCTCGTTGCAGCTTGAAGATAACAACAATCAAATTATGTAAGATAGTCACGGGGCCCACGGCATTTAGAAGCCCTTGGTATAACATTTTATACTCTGTGAGCCAAATGTATTGGCCCAAAAGATTGTTTAGCAAAAAAATTGAAAGACTTCTTTTCTATTTATTTATTTAAAAAAATGTCTTTTATTGAATAGAATATCAGATCAAACCCTATAGATGTTTCTTGTTCATTTTACCAATGAAAATCTTTTTTTATATACAGTGGAACCTCTCATAACGAGCACCTCGCATAACGAGCAAAAAAAAGTGAAAAAATTGCTCCCTTAACGAGCGACATTTCGCATAACGAGTGACGCAGAAAGGGGAATCTACAACGTATGACGCAGAATTTGTGTGGTGTTGGATCGTATTTCACAGCAAGAAGTTATGAAGGAGAGTTTGAGGAAGAGAAATACAAAAGCATGGGAAACTGTTTCATCGTATGGCTGAGAAGCATCATCCTAATAAGGAGGTGGCTATGCGTGCTACAAACATATTCAATGATAACGCTGTGTTACATTTTCACCAAATTTTAAAGAGTCGGCTAAAACAAATGTGTCTAGACAGCTTTCTAGTAAAAAAGAATTAATTATTTGTCATAAATTTATTAATAATAAACTAGTTTTAATTTTTTTAAATGTTTTTATCCAGGTTGTTACGATCTTTAACAATTTATAAGCATGTCATTTTATTTGAATAAACGTTAAAAAAAATATTTCGCATGGAAGGCATTATCGTGTTTTATATTGATTTATATGAGAAAATTAGTTACGCTTAACGAGTGTTTCACACAACGAGCAAGATTCTGGAACGAATTATGCTCGTTATGAGAGGTTTCACTGTATTATTAAAAAATAATAATGGGAGTAGAACGTAGATTTTACCAAAATTGGTCAGAGTGGATCAGGTGATGTTATCAACCATATTACGAAATGCAGAATAATCAGTTTTAAAATAAAGTAAAATTAATAGTTTTAAATGGCGAAAAATCTTATGGAACGACGAGGTAAACGACTTCATGTAAAAAAAATATGTTCCATTGATATTTTTCTTCCACAGTCTTCCACATGTAATTTGTTAAAAATTTCAAGATAAACGATAAATTAATAAAAAAAAGAAGAAACAAATTAAGTGGTTGAATTTTGTTTTCAGCTTTCGAACCTAATCAAGAATATTGAAAATTTTCTTGATTAGGTTTATTAAACCATATAATTTATTTAATCTAGCTGTGCAGCTATATGTTTTAGAGGGAAACATCAGTTTTACTTACTTTTCTTAGACGACAAAAAAAATTACTTACTTTTCTGAGACGACAGTTTCAAGTAAATAAGATTTCTGAATCACACATAAACTTTTGCTAGTGTGTAAAGAATAGTTAGCTCATGAAAAGAATATTTTTTTAATAAAAAAATATTAGGAATTACAAAATAAATTCTTTTTATCATGTTATAATATTTAAAAGATAAAATTAAAAAGGAAATTGGCTACGATTTTTAGGCAAATCTAGAAATCTAATCGAAGCTCCTCTCTCTCTCATTATAAGTTTAATAATTTATAAAAAATAAGATAATGATTGGGAAAATGAAAGTAAAGCATCTGTATGGTTACATCTGATATCCAATTTACTAAAACACTTTTTTTGATTAAATAAAAAATTCTTGGTTTCTTATGTAATGTCCTGTACAGTGGTTTACCACTCTTCATAGTGAAAAGGTTAAAGTAGTCCCGATTAGATATAATATAAACCTCCCCCTCCCCATAACATCAAGATACAATAGGTACCACGTTATAGGGGGGTTTTTGATTTGAAAGAAATCAGTAAATCAAACAGCGTAAATGACTTGACTCGCGCGATGAAAGATATCCTTTCGTATTTTGGCTGACGTAATCTTCCTGCAGCTTGCAGGCAGGGAAGATCAACATAACATTTTATTAGTTAATTTTATAAAATTATAAAATATTTTTATGCAAATTCTAATTAACGTTTTAAAAAATTACGTTTTAGGGGGGATCGACATTATAAAAAAAAACCGCCGTAAACGTTATAGAGGGAACGTTATAGGAGTGTACGTTATAGGGGGGTTTATTGTATTGTACTTTTTCCCTATCGACGAGGCGCTGGAACCCAATTTTCAGTATTGTGTTTACCACTTTCAGAGTTTCTGTCTTTATCTGTTCAATTTTAGCCTCCACAAGAAAAAAATCGCCGAACACAACAAAAACACGTGAAATATTTTCGACAGCCAATAATAAAGTGGACATCTAATATGGCTACCAATATCAAGATAGGTAGTACAGCTAATAAAATTCAAAAATTAGACACATTTTCTTATTAAACCTATTATTATACATCACGTTGCTTTAAATTGACTAATTAATCAAATTCACTGCAGTCATCGCAAGAGAAATTTATATATTATCTGAACCACATTATTGGATGAAAGAAATGAAAGATACAGTGTTGCAAGTATCATCGTTCAGTAGTTGTTGACCTCAAAAGAAATTCTTGGCGATATTCGAGAATAATAATTTACCACGACAGAATAAGAAACCGATCTATCATTCGACGACAGTAGAAAGATAAATCTACCAGTATTTAATAAGATCTCATTTCTAACTATCCATAAAAATTTAATATCGATCTGATAATATCTATAAAAATTTTCAATGGCTCTGATATTTATCATTATTTAATCAAAAGGTCATCTTGGAACTTTACATATTGACGTATTTATGTTGTGTTATAAATTTAGTCTTTTTAGCACAATTTTCATTAGTTTAAAAATATATATTGTACACAAAAAAATATATGTTACGTCTCAGAGTATTATTAGTGAGCGGAAAATTTAAAAGGATTCGCATAAAGAAAAGATTGATATTATTGACGTATAATTTTCGGCGAAACTTATTTTGATTGTGGTAGATTGCACTGTAATTTGATTTTTTTACTTACATTTACGTCCGACTGGAACCGAATACGTGAGGTCTTGAAATTCAATATCAATTGGCGGTCTCTGCGGTAAATGTGTCAATCGACGAATCTCACGATTCACAGGGCTCACAGGCGTCGTATTAGTGTCAGCCATTTTATATGATCACAGTATAAACTTTCACTAGATGTCCAATAAAACCTGTTGAAATAAAAAAAAACATTATAATTTTAATAACTATATTGCATCGTAATGTAATCGTCTCATTACAAAAATGCATTTTTTATCATTTTCAAATTCATAATTAACGATGTCGGCTGTGATTGATTAAAACAAATTAACAATATTGCACAATGGCAATTTTCACGTGAGATCCAATTTTAAAACACTGACCCACAAACTTAATGCACGTATCACTCTAATCCGTACGTTGAGCAATAATGGCACTCGCCGTATTTGCAAATCATTTAAATACATGATGATTGCACTCCTGCAAAATAAATACTAAAATGAATACTGTGCGTAAATTTCAAGGCGAGCGAGAACCCTTAAAGGATGAAAGTCATACGAATTATCAATCACGGTCGTAGTGTGTTTGTTAACGATTTGCTTAAACAAAAATCACCTTGGAATCAAAGCTGTTCAACATAGAGTACTCTTTTAAACCAAGGACTATGAAAATAAGATTTATACATTATGTTTTATTTACTTGAATCAAATATTAATTATCCTTGATTATTTATTTATTATTATTAAAAGACAATGCGTGGTTGACATTACAGAGTGAATGTATATAAGGACAAATATCGTCATTAATTACTCGGTTATAAGAAATTATAAAATTTCATACAACAGATCAACAAAATGGCGATACTTTACATCGAAAATATCAACATAATTAGCCATGGTTGAGCAGAGTAATAGCTCTGGTTACCGGCAAGCCTATATAATTCCTGTTCGCGTACTGGCAGAAGAAAAAAAGCACACGCGAACGAGCTCGATGGTAGTGAGGTGTGAGGTGGCGCCCATAAGGGCAACTCGCACAGTACGAGGGGGTTATGTACTGCGCGAACTAACAGCTTGAAAAAGTGCTTTGCCAAGTATATATACCTTCTTTTCTCAAGAGTTACATAACCCAGGCAACGCTGAAACCGTGCACTGGGGTATAAGCTCGGGTAAAATCCAACTTTCTTCTGGATTTACTCTAGCCTGAGGACATTCGAGGCGTCATATGGCGCCTATACGCTAGGTCCTGATTCAAGTAAACTCCGAACCAATGTATCGTATAGCAACCATATTACTGAGGTGCTATGTATATAATGAGAAGTTCTCAAGACAAAGCTCTATTTCATACCTCGTATACATGTGAATTATAATATAAGTTATTATCCACCTTTGTCCGGGATAAATTCAAACCCCGATCAATCACAATTTGAGACCTTTCATTGTAACACAAAGTCTGAAATTCACATTTCTTATTTCGATCTTAAAAACATATAGTACTTTTAATTTATTTTTTTAAATTCTAATATTTTTTATTAACCAACTAGCTTAATTTGTGATTGCACTTTAAAAAAATGTATATTTGTACCTTAATAGAATAAAATATTTTCATTAATGTTTTAGGATACGTTTGCAACAACAAATCGTTAAATACAGAGCCCAAGAATTTATACATTTCTTTGTAATATGTATTATATGATATATGTAGTAAGTAGGGGAGGCTCGTCCATATACACTGTGGAGCTGAAGTAAATTTAGGAAAAATATATTTTATATTTAACCTGTTAACCGGGTGGGACGTATATATACGTCCAATGTAAATAGGGTAGAATATTTTTATACGTCCTCAAAATATATGTGGGGCGCCAAAACGACAGGCATATGATTAAATACGATACATATGATCATACAATTAAATGTATCGGGCGCGACGTAATAATGAAAAATAAAATAATAATACGCCTTTATGAAAAAGCGCGCGTCCGTTGCAAGTTGCGTAATTCGAAAGGGGACCGCCCCAGTTAACAGGTTAATATTATTTGGAATATTCAACTCACTATATATTTTCTGTTTAAAATAAAATATGAGCGAAATATAATTTTTAATATTTAATATTCCGCAGCACCCTCAAATATTTTATCCACGCGTAGTATTACCACTGATAGTAAGTAACATATTTAACTATTTTAATAATCCTATTCAACGCTGCCGTAAGCCGTAGTTGTTAACGTAAAACGGTGTAAATCAAAGTATGGCTAATAAATTTAAATATTTAATTAAAGAATTTCAGAAGAATTTTTTTCATCACACTCATTGTCATTAGATTTTATATAGAACGATACACTTTTTTCATTATTAAAATTATACCAATAGATACACGTCAAATGCCAGAGAGTGAGGAAAAACGAAATACCGAGACGAAAAAACCGCATACCGAGATGACTTGTGTGTATATAAGAGGAGCCGTCACGTCATATGTTAGAAGATTTCTGTGGCCTCGACTACCATTCTGATGAGAGTGGTAAGGCTCATACGCTCAGCTAATGACTGGTAAATGACGATGATGAGGTAACATACATGATATATCCATATTTTTCTAAAATATACAATAAAATTAAAACAATCGAATATAAAACATATGAAATTTTATAAAAATAAGAATAGATTACAAAATCTATAGAAAACTTTTATTCCATACTATAGCGCACATCTTCCTTTTTCATTATTTTAATAAAATTATAATTAACGATCCTAGTTGTGTCGTGAAACATTTCTACAAGAGAAAAAAATCTCTTTAATATATAATGTTTTTATTATAAGTTAAAGAAAATTAAAATCAATTTGACAGAAGTAGTTATAAAAGGGATTTCTAAGACATACAACATTACAGTTGAAAGCAAAAGCGATTAATTTTTAATAAATTAATTTGTAAATTGAGTAAAAGGATTCTAAAACCCAACATCACTGTTCCAAGAAAAAATATTCTTGGATTTCTGAGGAGGTTATTGGAGTTCTGATTAAAAATTACAAACGATCGTGTTTAAAGGGTCTTGACCGTGAAATTCCGGTTACTCCTTCAATTATAAGAGAGCCAAATATAATCAGTGTTAATGCTTATAGATAATATACAATTTGTTATGGTAATATGAGTTATCCGTGGCCAAATTGAGTTAATACTCGGATAGATTAACCTTCCAGAGTAATATAGGAATTCTTTATGACACTGACCAGATATTGATTGTGAGTTATACAACTTACCACCCTCAGAACTTTAATTTTTTTTTCTGATTTTAATTGATATGGGTGAGTGGCACTCTGGAATATCACTATCATCGAATAAATTAATATAAAATGTTCAAAACAAGCTCAAATATAATTCTGTAGTTATTCATATATAAATAAATATTATTATAAATCATTTTAAAAAAAGAAATGCTGAAAATGTTGGTGTAAAATGGAAAATAAAAGCTTCCATACAGTGGAACCCCCAATTACACTACTCCGAACTACGCCCTGGGTTGAAATATTCACCGCAAATCCCCCAACTGCGCGGTCGCTTTCACATACAGTCAAACGTTGGCTAGCGTCTGTGTATTCAACAACGTGCCAGGCTTCACTCCCCCAATACACGGTCTCGACTTTAGTGTAAATGAGGGTTTTACTGTACTTGGTCCATATTATTAAATGATACGTTAATTTGGGAATCGATTTTGGAAAATATTTTAATAGATTACCTTTTTAACTTTAATAATATAACGATTTTATCACATAAAAAAATGACAATATGGAATCAATTCCCTATAAATAATTAGAGATAGATTTAATAATTACAATAACAACTTAATAATTAGCCAATTTTACATTTTTTTCCCATTATAATTATCATTACTATTTCAAAATAATCGTGATTTTTTGTTTAAATGGTGCGAAACCACTTTCATCATCAGAAGAGATTGCGCTTCAGATCTGCACAATGAAAACAATGTTTTTCACAAACAGAATTGGCACACATTTCATTCTCGTTCTATATTATTTTGGGTATATTTTTTCATTTAACAATGATAATGATTATACAATTGTACGGCATTACACCATACGATTGTTTAACCAAGAGTATAATTGAAAGCTGGTATGTTTTTCAATTTATTGCTAAACTTGAAGACCTTCTAGAAAATATTTGCATTGAAGAAGATAAATTTTCCCTCAACGCTATAATTTTCTAGACGTTTAACGATGAATAGTATTAGATTATGCATAGAATATAGATCGCAGAACTAGAAAACTGCACTTAAAAGACGTGACTGGCATGACAACTAATAATAAAATAACAAAAAAAAAATACATATCTATTCCAAAGTCGACGACTTCAATTAACCCCATTTATCAAGTAAACAAATTAAATTTATATTCAACGATCATAGTCTCTAACACTGTAAATGCATATAAGTATCAATACATAATCATAATGCGCATGCGCAACAAACTTGAATGTCAATAGCGTAGTGCATGTTACACTACATAATGCTGTGAAATTGCGCAATAACTATTTATTAGGATAGGTCAAGATTTCGTTAAGAGCAACAAACGGTTATGCAAGTAATAAAAAAAATGTATGATTAAAGCATTGCAAATCAGACGGAACCGGTGTTGACGTAATCGACAAGTTCAACAAGACCAACACACAATCTATATAAGAGAAATATTAATTTGAATAAAACCGTTAAACTTTTGACGTGCGCTGTTTTATCGACACGATCTGTAACACTCATTTGTTTTTTTAATACAAAAATTACGGTTATGATTGGAATAAAATTTTAAATTACTATAACGATAACGAATGACATTGTATTTGATATAATCATTTAAATAGTTCATTATTCATTGTAAGGTTATGTGTAATTTTATAAATTGGCCAATACGTTTGGTTAACTGCGCATGTTCATTTTTTTTTATAAAAACACGATTTTTCATTCAAATAAAAAGTGATGAATAAATTGAGGCCATTCGACACGTGACTTGTATATAGACAATGATAATTTCTATTTGAAAAATATACATTTTCATATAGCATTACATTTCTACCTTAAAATTATCAGAATGGAACCGTCCTAAATTATATATGTTGATAATTTACACAGATAACATTGCGCAGAACAATTAGTTCAATTATTAAATTTACTCATAGTCAATTGTATAATATGATTAATATTTTTTTTTACTTATCTGTACATAGTAATGAGTTTATCGTATTGGGTCATGGCCCCCTAGTGTAAAATAAATGAACATAACTTCTAAATTTCTCTCCATTAAGTCTATCGAGCATAGCCTGATTTCAACGGTGGACAAGATACGTTACGATATGAATAATCGATATACTGAATATCAAATGAGATTTGCATACAAATTTATGCGAAATTTACATCACTCTAAAAATTATCATTGTTATTCTATTAACTTCCTTGTTAACCGATGTAGACGTTGACCCAGAGTTGCATGATAACGATGACACGACAACATCGAGGCAGTTCAACTCGAAATCGTATCACTGCTTAATTGGTGCCAATCAAGATCGACATAATTTATCTCATTGTTCCCGCTATAAATAAAATAAGTATTATGATTAAGTTACAGAATATCTTTCATATTTCGTAATGAAAAACAAAAATTACGCGTATTTTTCCATTAAATCTCATAAATTGAGTTAAATAAAATAATACTAGGGTACTTTAATTTTAATAGTTTAGAAGAGGGGTCGACAAACTTTCTTTGGAAAGCGGTAGATCGTATAAAAGTTTGACTAGACGGGTCAGGTAGATTTCATAATTCAACTCACAAAGCAACAAAACAAAAACAGGTTCAAAAATTGTTTATTAGGATGTGATATTTTTACATAATATACAGTGGCAGATTAGGCAGTACGCGAACTAAGCGGAAAACCAAAGGGCCTCCGATGGGGTCATAAAATGTCATTAGGGTTCGAGGTTATTTTTTTTTTATATCAAATAATTGTAGATAATTTTCATATTGGAAGATTTGTAGAATTAATTCCCATAGAGATATACATAAAGCTTTAATGAAATTCGGAGTGAATATTAAAAACTGTAAAAGACAATATGATAATGCGTCTAATATGTTAGGGAACTATTCAGGTTAGTAAGAACGTGTTAAAGAATAACAGTTATAACAGTCTTATAACAGTTTTTATTTCGTGTGATAATCATTTATTTAATCTAATTGCACCAATTCAGTAATTAAAGTTTATGCAAAATTTATTTACATTTTTTTGAGCGTTAAACCATTGCTGGAAAATTTTAACCGTGTTAGTAAATTAATTATTCAACTCAAGGTCGTCAGTAATAGTAGATGGTATATTAGTTATGAAACTTTGTTTTGCTTTGTTGGAATTTATCAATAAAAGAAAAATTATGCATCAGAAGAAAGGTCGTTTTCTGTTTCAGCATGTGTAAGCAAGACGGAAATTATGATAAAAAAATATGATTTTCATTTAACAAGTGAGTGTATGAAATTTTTGATTAATTTTCTGTTGTATCAGCATTATTTAAATATATAAAATAAATATAAATATATAAAAATATACACATTTTACTTACACTTATAAAAATAGCAAATAAAATATTTATATTTATTAATAAATACCAAGGGCGTACGGTGGTGCTGATGTTGGGTGTGCTGAATTTGGAAAAAAAAAAAAAGTTGTTTTTTTAATGAATTTTATTATTATTTATACATTAATTCTATTCTTTGTTTTTG
>JAGXCT010033564.1:0-55115 GCA_022495035.1 Philopotamus ludificatus | reverse complement strand
ATTAGTAAATTTTTTTCCCCGAAATCGCCCGGCTCCAGCGAAAAGTACCGCGCGATATCGTCCGGACTGTAACGTGTTAAGGTTAAACGATGTAAAACGATAAGGTAAAGTGATCGGGCCCTCAGCAGACGAGGGGCCCGAGAATATTGAAAATTTTCTTCATTTTATTACAAAATTTTCAGCTCATGGACCAACCAACGAAATCACTAGTGGCTTACACTAACTTTTCTTGGAGAACATTTTTAGTTTTCGGTCAAACATCAAAATTTCTAACTTTCATCTATTGAAACCTAATAATTAGTGTAACAATAGGTCTCAAATTTCATAATTCAGAAGGGGCCTTAAAATTAAATTGCCATGGGGCCTCCCAAGTGCTAAAGCTGCTATAGTTGTTTATGGTTATAGAGTGGTGTTACTTGCAGTTACACGAGGACTAAGCAGGCCGACTTACACTATTTGTTTGTTTTTTTTTATTCTATTTGCATCTCAATTCAACTTACAAAATATCAGACTTTTTCAACGCAATGGACACATTTTGTAAAAAAAAATCCTAGGAACCTTCTTAAAAGTATACTATCGAGTTAATGGAGAATTTTATATATATTGGAATTCGTAATAGTGGAGTTTTTCTGAATTATGAGTGTTTTTTTTTAATTACCTCCCCGAACTTGGTGGTAGTTGTACAGTTAGTTTTGAACCGATATCCTTGATGTGTTCGTCAATATGATATTTCAAAGCCTCTCCGTTTTTCAATGTTATCTTTGATATAACAAGATCACTTACGTCGAGAATCTAAAAAAAATGTAAAAAATTAAAAATATCAAAATTTAAATACTGCATTCTGCAAAATATGAAATGTGGTTTGTGGCAAAAATTATCATTCCGCTATATATTTACATTAAGAATATGACATTCTAAGATTGTGGTGTGCAGGAAAACAAATATGAGATAATTTCTCGAGTACATATAATAAAAATACTTACGAGATCTTTGACGGCTTCGTCGATTATTTTAATCTTTAATTGCACATTGCCGTTTATTTTCTTATTTTCAAAATCAACGTTCCATACGATATGCATGTGTTCGACGACATGATGATCTGAAATTTAAGAAAATTTTAATTACCTTACGTATCAATTTAAATTCATAACATTTCAATGGTAAGAGTTCAATTTTAATTAATAAAATGATGATAAGATATCAGAAGTAATATCAGAAGAAATAAGCCTATACTTTTATTAAAGATTTTTTCTTAATTGCTGATGATAAATCAAACTGTGACATGAATAAAATAATTATTATTATTTTTATTTATGTTCATTACCTGGTCGAGAAAAGGAAGTGGGATCTCTTACAGACAATGGCATCTTGACAGCTGGCAAAAACGCAACTGTCACCAAGAGAATAATACCAGTATATAAAAAGTTTATAATGTTGCCATATGCAAGTTTGAGTCACTCGCCAAATAAATTGTAAACGAATAACGATAATATAATTCATTTAAATGTAAAAATAGACTTGCTGAATTTAATATTTAAATCAGTAATTTATTTTTGATATTGATGGTCCTATGAGTAAAAAACAACTGTTTGAGACTTTCAAATATTCAATACATATTACATTTTATATACACAAATAAAATAAATTCTGCAAAGAATAGTACTGTATTCTAAATTATTATAATTCTAGTCCATTTGTCTCCAAATCATGTCGAAGCACACAAAGGTGAACATTACTGACAAAACATGGTATCGGAGTAACATGCTTATAGCTGCTAACAAACCTTTATATTAAGTCTTTTAAGATTATTCATTTTGGTATAATATCCAAATTAAATAATATAATAAATACTATACCACGCCCAATTAAAATATTGTATTTAGATTTTCATTTGCTAAATATAAAATATTTTACTGCATTTATTATATATTCAAAAAAACCATTTCAAATTTATTCAAATAAAAGAATATTTTATTCATTTGTTTTTCATTCGCGTTTCTACCATTGTACTGGTCAGATCGTTTTCCTATCACCTCTCTTCAAACATATTATACAAATGGCTAAAGGACGCAGATCAGCATCTAAGGGCGGCCGATCAACAAACAGAAGTCGAAGCAGGAGCCAAACTAAAAGAAGCAAGGCGGCTAAATCTCCAATGAACCGTCGCCGCGCTTCCAGTTCGCGAAAAGGAAGATCACGCTCCAGGAAAGCCGCGGAAGGAGTACCAGAAATAGAATAAATTTCGGAAATCTAAAATCTAAATTATTATATGAATGTAAAATATCATTATTGGCTGAATTATATTAATGTTTGAAAAAAAAATTGTAAACCATTAGAATTACTAAATTTCAATAAATCATTTCAAAATTTATACCCAATCTTTCATTTAAATCCTTCATAAATACTATATAGTTATTGTGGTCTTGAAATATATTCTAATGAGATGTAAGAGAATGATTGTTGAGTCGAAACTAAAAACATGTACAATCCGTAATAAAGAAAATCAATATGCGTAACGCGCTCCTTCGTCCTCTTATAGGTAATAGCAGTGTGATTTCCGTGGAATTAAAAAAACTTATTTATCTTGCTAACATTCTTCCTCAAATTCTAGACGCTTCCTAAATTCGGGGCTCGACGCATCATAGACAAATAAATAAAATTCAGAGGGAAATAAATACTACACTACGGATAATTACAAAAGGCATCTTGGTTTATTCCCAGTACAAATATTTGCAAAGATCTAAAGATTCCTTCTGCGATAATCTCCATAAATTTACAGATATAAACCCATCAATTTCCTCCCTCGCTAACAATGACCTTAAATACTCCAAATCCTTCCATAGAATCCCCTTAACTAAAACATAAATGATGGAACTCGCACCCCTTGTTTTCCATTTTTAAACTATCACCTTCACTTAGCTTTAAACAGTAGAAACTTCATCAACTTTTAGCTCCCATCTCATCTTTTCTTTTCTATCTCTAAAATATAAAAGCTACAAATGGCTCCTTTGCTTCTGTGTCTGAACCATCAACGTTACCTGTTAGGCTAGGTTTCCGCCATCATATAATAATATTTGTTTTTTCTTTTCGGTTCTTATTATGCATTTTCAAATATTTAAAAAAATAGCATGCGACTATTAACACATTCGTGGACAGTCTTGCATTCGCCAGGTTTTCAAGTGTCCGCGAAAGTGTTAACCTTTTCTACTCTGAAGGCCAGCAGTTATGGACCAAAGACGGAATAAGTTTGAGCGTCGATTTCAATAGGGCGCAGGTAAATTTTACGAAGTATTATTGATTCTAAATATAGAAAAGGGTTGCAATACGTGGAATAACCCACTATTTTTTTTTATTTTATATTTATAGTTACGCTCTAATAAATTCCTCAGAAATATGTGCATTTATCGATATATTTCCTAGCATACTATTTTGGAACAGTCAGTCGGTTTCCTTCCATATTATCGGAAAGGGTGTCCGAAGCCCGCCTCCGGTAATTGTGACCCTGATTTTGTATTGTGGAACTATTTTTTAAAAATCTGCGTTACATTTATAATTATTTAATAGAAATAGTGAAACTGTAAAATTAGTGAAATATAAGCTAAAAATTAAAAAATAAACTATGTAAAATAATAATAAAAAATAATGAAAGTTTTGTTTCAAATTCAACGATACTTTTGACTATGATTAGGAAATATGATTATAATTTATTTATATTATTATGATTAGGAAATTTGTATACTCTAGCGAGGGAACGGACGATGAAGAGAATTCAACATTTGTTAAATCCACGACATCAAAAAATTGGTACACTCTGTCTAATAATTTTTCAAAAAATATAATTAATCTTACTATCGTTGATAGAATAGTAGGGGCAAATATCCCTACCAATTGTTTGAAACCTATTGATTATTTCTAATTATTTCACAACAAACAATTGATTAGTAAAATAGATTATGAAACGAATTTGTATGCAAACGATAAAATAGGCAAAATCAATCCTAGAAAAATCCGATGTAGAAGCCATGGTATATAAATAATACGGAATTTAAAGCATTTTGAGTGCGGATTTAAATTTGGGAGTTAGACCTCGTCCAGACATGCAAGATTTTTTTCGACTGCAATTGTGGCCCATTCGCCATTTTTTAAGAACGATCTTTAAAAGTGAACGTTTTTTTCAAATTTTTCTGATGTTTCATTTATATAACGACCAAGATATCAATCGCGAGGAGACTAGTCTTCAAAATAGAATAAATAAAGTTGATTTTTACATCAAAGTGTTATAAACCGGCATAGTCCGTCCGTATCATTTTTGGTACTACTGTCGCGCGCCCCTTAACATAATTGGTGGCAGCGGTGGGATTTCCTGAACGGCGGCAGAACTCGGAAAGCCAGAGGTGTGTACCTCTGAAGACTGGCACATAACATTTGTACCCAGTCGTCGCATCATCCAGGGTTTCCAGCCATCGGAGAGTTATCCAGCAACTCGAGGAATCCAGAACCAGATCCTGAAGTCAACAGCCAGTGATCTATAATAGAAGATCGTAAAAATCGTGAGTCACTCTTTGCACTACCCGTTTATTTCCTTTTTTTTTGTGTTAAATATTTATTTTTTTATATATTAAAATGGATATTCGTTTTAATATCGTGTCACAACTCATTACGTCATACGATGGAAATCAGTCTGGTATCGCGGAATTTATCAATAATGCCGAATACGCTTTTTCTCAGTGTCCGGAGGCCCAAAAACCTCTTCTTTTAAAATTATGTATCCTAAAATTATCGTCAAAAGCTAGAACGCTAGCTCTCGCGTCGAATATTAAATCGTTCGACGATTTAAAAACCTTATTATTTAAAAATTTCGGAATTACCAAACATGTCTCGCAACTAGAGCATGAGTTGCGTAATTGCAAACAAGGGAGATTGGAGTCGGTCTCGGACTTCCACAGTCGACTCGAAGATTATTTATCGGAAAGTTTAATGGCTATCCGATACGGAGACCACGTCGACGCCGAAATTTTGATCCGAAGAACTTTTTCAAATTGCCAGCAGTCAATTTAAACAATCAAAATTCGAATATAGTCATGTGATAAAATCACACGATAATTTCGATAATCGTAAACATTCGTCAAATACATATTACCAAGTTATATAGAACAGTTTAAAAATTAAGCAGGCTGAGCAATAGCAAAAGCAAGCGGATATGATATAGGATACATTTTTATAATTTAATAATTTAAGAGAGAGAGAAAGAAAGGTGGATGCTAAGTCTGATATGCTCTTTTTAATGTTAGCTAATTTTATGCACAAGTACAGTTTTCGGAAGAGGGACTCTGTGGTAGAGGAGGGAGTATATCGGATTGTAGGTTGCAAGGGAGGAAATTAGCGGATTAATTTTTTTGAATTTAGGGAGGTTATCGTAAAATGGGATAGCGTATTTCTTTATTGTGTTGATGAGCGGAAGGATTTTTAGGTCGGACTGTATGTCCTTGTTTCTGATGAACCAGGGGGCGTTTTGATGTTTTCATATGTTTTTGTTGGAGCGCTTCCCTTTCGGGTCTATCTCCTTCATCGATTTAATGTTTTGCTTAACCCCTAAATAATCAATTTATTTGCCGCAACGTACGTGCTGGTCAAATTAGCCCAATGCATGATTTTACCCTCCAATAAAAAGTGATTTTAATTAATAAATTATTATATGCATAATTTATAATTGTTATAATAATAAAAAATATGAATATAAAACTCAATTAAAGCAAACGTTTAATAAACGAACAAATACGAATATTTTTTACTCAAACTGAAATCCACAATTTTATCTCCATAATCACGGTCATACACATTTGAATGAACTCGTGTCAGCATTCCCAGACAGTGTGCCAAAACTAATGAAGCGAGTTTTTTAATTTTTAATTAGTAAAAAATTAATAAACCACAAATCAAAAACAATATTATAGATGTTTTTAATTCTGTTTTCCAACATATATATATATTTTTTAAAAATTCGTATTTTCTTTTTATCTAGAGTGGTAAAGGTTAAACATGGCTATACAAAAAAACATTACTGACATTCCTAATGCCAGCAATGGCCGAGAGGGAAACTTTTTACAAAAAACTGCATAACGAGAGGGTTTGGGCCACCTTGATATGACACAAAAGGGAGCCTTCTCGCCACGTGTAAGACTCTGGTTCTTATGCTATTGACTACCATTCGAGAGTCTCGTAAGGCCCACACGCTCAGCAAGTGAGTGTCTCATGGCTGGCAAATGACGATATGTTTGAATTGTTTACTATTATCTATAAATATTTAATTTTGTCTTAGTTATATTATTTTATATGCTTTCTTCAAAAAGCTGTTAATTACTCGAGCACCGGCAACTCACTAGTGAGTTATAATGAGACTGAACATTATATTGACTCTGTGATTTTACCGAGGGCGACAGCAAAAAATATTTACAATTTATCAGAATTAATAGAAGAGTAAAACGGGTATCAATACACTGACACGCTTTTGGCCACGATGAGATGTAGTTGTCGAGGAGGAAGATCTAAAACTGAATAAGGTTGAACGGCTGTTCGCCAATTAATGGTTCATGGACTTTCTGAAAAGAAATTTTATGCTGGTCCTCGTTGAGTTTTATTCGTCTACCCTGTCATAGATGTGATGAGTACGAAGTACAGCCATTATTTATTTATTAATAAAATATTTATTTACATTCTAGTTGGAATCTTGTATGTTACTATTAATATTTTAATAAGAATTGTCTTGTACAATTCCCAGACCAAGTGATGGGACCACCTCCTCGTGGTGCTAGATGTGAGTACGGGCCTGAGCCGTCGGGGGCCACCCTAGAGCAAACTGGCTGGCAAGCCCCCGTGAGTTGACCTGCCAGGCTGGTCACTGTGGCTTTGGGTTCGGAAACTAACGGACTCCTTTGTGAGGGTTGCGCAACTGATCCCCTAGTCAGCCCCCGTGTTCGGATGATGTAAGGGCATGCTAATTTTTATGCAAATGCAATTGTTGACAGCATAGCACGGCGGCCCACGTGGGACATCCTCAACTTTAGATTAAGGGATGGAGTGTGCGGAAGTGGCAAGGGAATCGATCCTTCATTCCGTGACGTGAAACTGACGCATCTTGCAAGTATACATGTGGATTGGTTGTGAGGTCACTCCTGACTTTATACGGTCCTCTTTCTTCTGTTCACCAAGTCAGCCCTTGCATGGGGTGTTTTGTGTGTCCTAAGGTGCCCTCTTTATGTACAATTCCCAGATTGATTGCTATAAAATATGCTTGTCGATAATAAAATAGGAGTCTGGAAGAAAAATCGGCGTTCTCATTACATTATTACTATGACATGTATAAGTATAACTTCTTGTATTTTCAAATTATATCAGAATGTCACTATAATTTTTATTCCAATTAACCATTTGCAGCCTAATCTCCAGACAGATCCGTTTTTCTGGCAGCGTTCATAATGTTTGGACATTTTTTGCTCAAATTATTATAAAAATAATATATTTCTGTTTGGTATATTTTTCTTAATTAACTGTGAGATCAAGTAAATGTTTTAGAAGAGATTAACCTATTTTATTACAATTAAATTGTATCCTGAAATGTAAAAAAAGGTTTTAGCTCGGTGTGAATATTTCTAGTCAAAATTAAGTCATTTATAAGTCAACAGTGACTCATAGCTGTTAAAAATATATATCGGTGGAGTGGAGACGGCTGATTTATGTGCGGATTTATTGTTTTAAGGCAGTAAAATGGTGGAGGAAATTCGTTGAGAAGGAAAGCCCTTGAAGCATATATTTTGCCAGAATCTAACTGGATGCTTTCAAGAATCTACGAGGTGATTTATCTATTTATATTATATTTAATCGCTCGGAAAATAAATTTAATGACTATGCCGCATGTTTCAATCAAAACATTTTATTGTGAAACATTAGAACAGAAACCTGGAGTTCATTCAAAAGATTGTTTTAAAAAATATCACATTAATTTTGTTAAAATATATGTTAATAGAGAATCTAGATAGTAAAACACTACTCATTTTATCAAATATAATTTATTTTTAAAAAAAGTAAAAGCGCAGAAATAACTTTGGACCCGGAGGAAACTTAACAAAGACAATCGTCCATGCGAAGACGTATTAAAATGCTTCAGTCTGACAAGATATGCATTTATAAAGATCTGCGAAACCGTCAACCATGACTGTGCATATTATTGATCGGCAAAGGAGCAGCCGCGGCATTTATTAATAATTATGGGTCGTATTTAAAAGTGCAAACGTTATCAATATATTTTTTTTATTATTTTTAACATAATTGTATATTATAAAAATGAAAGCGCATCACACGTATAGATAAAAACATTAGTCTTTTCTCAGTTGGAACACTTCCTCTTCGATGCCGTCGGCAGTGATGATTTGGATGACGACGCTGTCGCCGGTGTGGATGTCGCGTTCGGCGGCCGAGACGAAAGCGTCCTTGATCATGGCGAGCGCTTGCTCCTTGGTAGGGAGCGGAGGCGGCTGAGGGGCCATAATGTTGTTTTTGCCGCCGACTTGGGAGTCGAGAAGCGGCTGCATGAGCGCGCCGGCCGACCCGCTGGCGCGGTAGTCGCACCGCTCGTAATGGCCGATCGGGTCGTAGCTGAAGACGCAGCCGCGGCCCTGAGGGTCCACACCGGCGAGCACGGCTGACACGTAGAGTGGGAAGAAGCGGCGCGAGTACAGCATGGTGGACAGTAGCTGCGCCAGAGCTGGTGTGGCGAGCTGGCGGCGGTGCTCATGCCGGTAAGACGTGAGGCGAGCCCGCGCCAGGCGTCTCAGAGTCAAGGCGTCGCACCAACAGCCCGCCGCTGCCAACACGGCCAGCGGCGTGAGCGCTTCTCCGCGCGCCGTGTCCCGGGACAGGATGCTGTAGCCCTGACTCAGCCGCGAGTCCGCCCCCACGGCCGCGAAGTCCGCGCCCGCGATGGCCACCACGGAGCCGCCGTTGTCCACATACGGAGATTGTCGAGACATGACACTTGCACTAGATGACCAGCAGTTTGACGGCGCCGGCTGCCGTCTAAACACAACAACGGACGACCAGCTTTCGCATGGCAGCCCCGACGTTAGCTTGCACGAAATGCGAACGATAAATTTGCATTTCCTCGCAGTAATTACAAATTAATTATAAATAATCGACGAAAATTACGTCGATCGTCAATAATTTAAAAATATTCTCATTCCGACTGGATTTTATTTTAATTTATATATTCAAAAATTTCGTTTCAAATTTATTCAAATAAAAGAATATTTTATTCATTTGTTTTTCATTCGCGTTTCTACCGTTGAACTGGTCGGATTAATTTTCTTATACCCGTGTCTAGACATATTTTACAAATGGCTCAAGGACGCAGATCGGCATCAAGGCGCGGCGGATCAAACAGAAGTCGAAGCAGGAGTCAGAGCAAAAAAATAAACGAACGTCGCCGAGCTTCCAGATCGCGAAGCAGACCTCAATCGAGAAAAGCTGCCGAAGAAGTACTAGAAATACAAATATTTTCAAAATGATGAAATCTAAATTATTATACTGATGTAAAATATCATTGTTGGCTGAATTATATTAATTATATGTTTGAAAACAAATTGTAAACCATTTGAATTACTAAATTTAAATAAATCATTTCAAAATTTATACACAATCTTACATTTAAATCCTTCATAAATACTATATAGTTATTGTGGTCCTAAAATATATTCTTATGAGATGTAAGAGAATGATTGTTGAGTCAAAACTACTGCGCTTTGATGTCTTCATATCCATCTTGAATATTATATCTCATCGAGAATTATCGGCAACTACATATAGAAATTATTCATGGCTCAATGTCCAATAATATCAATCCCTTTATGTTTTATCTGACGACAACGAGCCGCCTTCATTAGCCATTCATAATTATTTAGTAGCTACCGTCTAAACACAACAACGGACGACCAACTTTCGCATGGCAACCCCGACGTTAGCTTGCACGAATGCGATCGACAAATTTACATTCTACTCGCAGTAATTACAAATTAATTATAAGTAATCGATGAAAATTACGTCAATTACGTCAATAATTTAAAAATATTTTCATTCCGACTTAATTTTATTTTAATTTAATTTGACCAAACCTCGAACAGATACGAACTGCAGGTCGAACGAATCTCTTATTATAATCGATGATATTTTCTCATCATTTTCGCTGAATAAAATATAATAGTAATTTTGATTATATATTAAAAAATTTCGTTTCAAATTTATTCAAATAAAAGAATATTTTATTCAATTGTTTTTCATTTGCGTTTCTACCGTTGAACTGGTCGAATCAATTTTCCCATCACCTCTCTTTAAACATATTATACTCAATGGCTAAAGGACGCAGATCAGCATCTAAGCGCGGTCGATCAACTAACAGAAGTCGAAGCAGGAGCCAAACCAAAAGAAGCAAGGCGGCTAAATCTTCAATGAACCGTCGCCGCTCTTCCAGTTCGCGAAAAGGAAGATCACGCTCCAGGAAAGCCGCGGAAGGAGTACCAGAAATACAAATAAATTCGGAATTATGAAATCAAATAATTATACTGATGTAAAATATCATTGTTGGCCAAATTATATTAATTAAATTTGAAATAAAATTGTAAACCATTTAAATTAATGAATTATTTTAAAATTTATACGCTACTTTTTATTTAAATCCATAATTAATGCCCAACGTATAAATAAGAACACAATCTATGAAGATTCTTAGAAATTTTATATTATTATTCGTCAGTGTATCCAATTTGAATTCGATAGCTTGTAAAAGTCCTGTAATAGTCCATTAAACCTTATCTGATTATTGGATGCTGTACTTTATACTTGACGACGAAAGCTACATTTTTTTTCTTTGAATTATATAAATTGACTAGTGTCCAACTTGGATATGTTAGACCCTAGATTCCGGAACATGACTAAATGTATAGGTATCAATAAATTATACAAGTTTCATTCATTTTAGGAATAAATATATTTCCATAAATATCTCATTATTTTTTTCTTAACATAATTTGCTTAATATTGTTATTAAAAGATGTATTCTGTGAGTAGAAAATGATCCAGGAGGCAACTTCAATGATAATCATGTCAAATTTTATACATAATAATAAATTCAGTGTCGAGAACACTTTAAGTGAAATTAATAAATATTTTAACATTCTTTTTTTATTTATTTAAAAACTAATGTATGTATATAATGATAAATATTCATTTTTTTAAGAGAATATAAGGATTATGATACAGAAATTAATCTCAAAGTAAAATTCTTAAAATTGTGAGAGATGAGATCACTGAACATATTTAAGTGATAATTCTAACTATTAGCAACAAATCAAACAAGTATTAGTTCAGAGTGCTGTGCCGAATGGATGAAACCATTCTCACAGAAGTCTATTGATACCGAGTGTGAAGATATATAAGACATTGATGCTCTCAACTTGTTTGGCTCTAGGCTTGCAATGTCGGAGGCCAGATGTAAAGATCTCGGAATAATTGCAGATACTGTGGTTTACGACAGGATGACGCCATAACGTAACTATAATTCAACATCACTTTAGATAAGGCAATAAGAGACCACGGTGTGGAAAAAACCGATGCGACTGAAAGCGTATCAATCCTCGAAGAGAAAGCGGATGAAGCACTTCAGAAGATATCCCGCTGGTTGAGCGACGTTGGACCGATAGCTGCCGTCGGAGGTAAAAATTAATATTCCTGATCCCTTTCGGTCGATCATTCTGTTATTTAGGAGTACAGAACGATGATAAGTTGGATTTCGGATAACATACCGTTTGAGTGGCTGTAAAGATGGCTAACACTGCAACTGCTCTTGCAAGATTCCGTATCTGAGCAGCCTCAAGACTACACAAACGTCGTCCATTCTGTATTCTTGTACGGAGCACAAATATGGACTCCAGCCATGAAGATGAAGAGATCAAGGAAGAATCTCACAAGAGTACAGTGGCAGAATGCACTGAGATCAATCTCGGCTTGCTCGACAGTATCAGAAACCATGGTGTTGGACAGTTTACTAACAATTGCTCTTTTGCCATTGACGCTAGACAAGAACTTAAAAACAAGTCTTAAAAACCGCTAACAAGTAGGATTTCATCTTTGCTAGCTTTTAAAAGGACACGGATGCTTCGAACAGTACCGAATCGGTAAAGCAACTGCGCTGGAGTGTCATGATTATGAAGAAATGATAGATCCCACGGAGCACAGGTTATTATATTGTCTGTGATTCAGAGAAGCGTTCAAAAGTCTAGGAGGAGAAACATTAGTCATTGAAATCATGCAGAAACTTCTCCTAGGCAAAGAGCAAAATCAAAAGATACTATACCCATTTGGCGGGGTATTCATGTTCACCAAAGAAAAAACCGAGAAATCAAGACAGACGTGTACGTGTACTACGCGGTACGTGTACTACTTGATTACAGTATAACGTAGAATATCGAAAGACAATACAGTGTGGTTGGTTTGAAGTAGAGGTCGGGTTTTAGCCAGTAAGAATCAGGCACTTCCCCAGTATCTATGAATTTTCCCTTCTCCAATAGGGAAAAAAATAAAAAACGTTTTTTGGTTGAGGACAACAAATATTGTGGCCAAATCTCCAGCAGCCTTCAAGAATGCATGTCAGTGAATAATGAGAGCGGAACCGGCATGGAACTGAGGATCAATGAGACTAAAAGTACATACATGCCGATATGCCATATATTAACTCTTGAACGTCCGAGAGTCGACGAGTACAGCTTCGAATCCAACCAGGAATGTACATATCTAGGCTCATTGATGAAAAAAGGTAACGAAACCGATTTGGAAGTCCGAATGATAAGCTTGCTGGTTAATAGGTGCTACTTCAGACTTGAAAAGTATCTACAGTCGAGAATCTTCTCAAGACCAGTCAAGCTTACATACAGGTCTAACATACATATTGGGCTCTGATAAAACAAGATGAGCGACAATTAGGTATCCTGAAGAGGATTCCGAGACAGATATTTGGAGTTGTATTCGATGACGGGAAATGATGTGTACAAAGCAACCGGTCATAGCATCATCAGTCTACGCCAAGGTCGTTAAAGTTTGGTAAGCCAGTCACTTCTCAAGGATGCAACAAGCCTTCCTGTCCCCGAAGGAAAACTAAGGCTGAGGTGGCTGGACTGTGTCCAGCGGGACGTTGCATCATTGTGCCCAGAATTTTCTCTGCGAATATTTACAATTTATATCATCATTAGTTAAGGATTGAGAGTAGAAGACAACAGTGACGCCGTCATCTTCGGCCATCGTAATAAACTATAACTCGAGATCAATGCGATCAAAGCCATGCTGATGAAAATGAATAACAAAAATCTGAAAGTACGTGGAAACCTAAACCATGAAGAAAAATATGAAAAAAAATTATGACTTCGAAATGTGCTGACGATGTCCACTGAAAATATCATGGACTGATAGATGCACAAACATTCCGCCTACATTAGAGTTTAGACTCCTCTCGCTACACTGAAAATATTGCTAGAAGAAAATTTCACATAAAGCTTTTAAATAAAAGGGTGCAGAGAGCTTATCTGCTATAGCCATAGTAGCTGCTGCAATGTGAGATACAGATTTATTATATACATGTATATGTTATATGGGAGGGTTGCCTCAGTATTAGTTTTCTTCTTATCTAGGCACTATCTGATGGCAAGTGATTATTAACCTTGTCGCGCAATAGCAATCCTTACATCATGGGAAAGCCCTTCTCTAAGATGGGTCTCCTAAAAAGTAAAAAGAGGAGCGAAAGTATCGAGACTAGATCCTGGACAGTCGGAAGGGTAAAATCGGATAACAAGTGGTAGAAGATACACATCCACTGCTAGCAATAGTCAAGAGAAACTCTTTACAAAAACCGCATACCAAGACGGCTTGAGTCCGTCACGTGCGAGACACACGGTTTCTTTGGTCTTGACTACCATTCGAGAGTCTGGTAAAGCCCATACGCTCGGCGAGTTAGTCACGTGGCTGGCAAATGATATGTTATATTTATATATATATAAGGTAAAGTGAAAAGAAATGACCGTTTTCTTATGGTCATCTTTGAAAACAGTTTGCGCTTGGTTCCCGGTGAGTAATTAAGTCGGAATTAGTATTATTTAAAGCTCCTTTTATCCCTTCTCGACTTTAATACATTTTTTTTCATTTTCACCTATAAAAAAAATGGAAGGGCCAGAGATCCAAGAGATGCAGTTACGGTGTGTGTTATTGTTTTTATTTGACAAAAGGATTGAAAGGCAAAGAAGTCACCGAAACCATTTGCGAAACTTATGGTGATATTTTGAAGTGTCGACGGTGGGTTAAACAATTTAAAAATGGGGACAGAAATCTAGAAAATAAACCGAAATCGGGAAGGCCACAAAAAATTGATAATCAAGTGCTGAAATCACTAGTGGAATCTGATCCTTGAAAAACAATTAAAGAATTATCTCAAGACATCGGCTGTCCCTGGTCAACTGTAAAAGACCACCTCAAACTGTTGGGAAAGAAACATAGACAAGGAGTTTGGGTGCAGCATGATCTATCGCAGTCGGCCTTGGATCAACGAGTGATCATTTTTTCTTCTTTGTTGAGCAGGTGTGAAACCGATCCATTTCTAAGAAGGATAGTTACTGGAGATGAAAAATGGATCCTTTATAACTCTCCTAATAAAAAAAAGCAATGGCTTTCTCCAGACAAAGCACCGGTTTCAACACCTCGGCCTGGTATGACGTTAAAAAAAAATCTTTTGTGTCTGGTGGGATATTTCGGGAGTGATTTATTATGAATTACTAAAACTTGACAAACCAGTCACAGCAGAGGATACTGTTCGCAATTAAACAGATTAAAGGCAGAATTGATAAAAAAAAAAAAAAGGCAATGTTAGTAAATAATCAACGGCACATTTTGCAACATGATAACGCGAGACCACACGTTAATTAATCACAAAATTAAAGAGCTTAACTTGGAACTATTGCCTCATCCTTCTTACTCTCGTGATATTGCTCCATCAGATTACCACTTATTTTGAAGTATGGAGCATTCGCTTCGCAACAAAAATTTTAATACAGAAAACCAACCCAGATCTGACGCCACTAGACTTTTTCTTGTGGGGATATCTTTAAAGCTAAGGTGTACGTCAGAAAACCGACGAAACTGAAAGAATTACAAGCCTCAATTAAGCAAGAATGCAACACAACAACAAATGAATTGTTTGTTGAAGTTTGTGAATCAACAGCCCATCGTTATCAGTCGTGTATTGACCAGAATGGCAATAAATTTGAACAGGAGGAAAAATTATACATTTTATGTAGATTCTTTTGCAAATTAAATATTAATTATGAGAAAAAAAACTGCTGTTACGATCATTCAAACTGTGTATACATTTTTTGGGACACCTGTATATTGAATCTCCCCAATCTGAATCTTATATATAGATTTTTTGTATGCTTCGCTTTGCTTGGGGGGCAAATTTAATTATTTCTAAAATATTAGCTAAATCGTCAAACCTAAATTTACTTTGATTACAAATAAATTCATGCGATCCATCTCGGAGAAAGTAAAATATTATTAAAAATGCCTCCTGAAGTATGCGTAATGTATCGTGTATGTGAATATCTTGATAAATTAATCTGTAGCATGCAATATTTGAATTATTTTGTTTTATATTGTCTTCGTATCGATAAATGTACGACTCCTCCATTAACACGATGTATGCGAGATGAGCGCTGGCTTATTTTATGCAAATTATTTGAGCTGGCCCACAACATATGTGCGCTTTTTTCCAACGCTTAATCTACCAATTCTTATTTCCGAGTATATAGAAGACTAGATTGCAGTGTTACGAAGCCTGCCTCGCTAAAATTCAGCGTCTAATCCTCAACGCAGACTGTATTTAGCATAATAGAATAAAGAAATCCATATGCAATTCCCCTTTCCCGCATACAAAGTGTTAATAAATCGAGTCGTTTAACTATTAATCACAATTTTAAATATGTCCGATCCTTTTTTTACGTGGTTTTCAGATAATCTACATCTAATTTCAATCCGAGAAGTAAGATTTTCATCTTATACTGTAGAAATGATAGCTAATTGCTTAAAACAGAACGAAGAACATAAGAATTAGATGCCAGAAGGTTAAGTCATCTCTTTTGATTACCACGAGAACATCTTTGGAAATGAGGAGAACTTAAAATGCTATGGAGACTGTTTCCCGTATCCGTTTTAATGCTTTATTTAAATATTTTATTAACCTAGCCGTGCCGATGGGCTCTATTGGGGACCCCAAGTTTTTGATTTGTCTAAAAAAAAGTCTAATACTATAAATAATCATTGTTATTTATTGTCTGCAATTGCGAAAAAAATGTGCAATGTTTTTTCTCGCTTGCATCCAGTACAATGTGCCAAGTGCGAGTGAAACATACGAGTGACACGTGCTGTGAGAGCTCAGTCTGCGGCGAGACATCACTGAGTGCGCTCCTTATTTAAATGCCGACTCGGTTGTTTTCGAGCTGCCGTGACGGATAAGAACTAAATAAAATAAAAATATGTCATTGAGTAATCAGCTAGAGAGTGATCGACAGCAAAAATTGGAAAACAGTCTCGACTTGAACAGGCAGCATCCTCGAATATTTAAAAAAAAAATTACGAGAAGCAATAATTTTATGGAAAGCATCTCCCACGTGCAAAGAGGATCGGACGTATTTATATTTTATATATCACTTCGACTTTAAAAACCTGTAAAAAAAATTCCACAATAGAATCCACATTTCACTGAGCTTTTATTGAGATAAAAATTATTCACAAAAACTGAACTCTGACGTCCAATTTTCACATTTCACTTGGTAATGGAACAAAATACATGAAAACGAGGATTCACACGGAACATACATTACACTATGGGACTTTTATATCACTGGTCCATCGGCCGGAGACACCTCGACGTCGCTTTATCCGTCGGACGCTATAACTCTTCACATAAAACAATGGGATTAACAACTACCCGCACAATTAACTTTTTTTTCACTTTAACGAGTAGGAGCTAAGAAATAAAATATATATCAATATTATTTATATTTTCGGTATAATTTGAGCAAATTCTTTCAGATTATGTTTTAATCTCGGTACAATTTTCTGTACATAGTCCAAAATATTTTTATCTTATCTTATATATTTATTAACAAATAATTCAAAGCAAACTAATATTTGATAGTAAATTTAATTTCATAATTGTTTATTTGAATTCTATTAGGGGGACCGAAAAGTAATCAAAATTATTTTTGCTAGCGAAAAACATTTTTTAATTTTTTTTTAAGTACTTATCAAAATACAATTCACTTCTCCAACATTATTGAATTTTTTACTCTTTGGGAATGTTCGAACGATCTGAAACTCGAGAGTGCCGTCTCTGTCAATTCATTAGTCAACCCAAGATGATCCTGAACTGTAGATCATATACAGTCAATCTTCAATGATAATTCCTCAATTATTTGAGGAGGATCTGAATCTAATTTTTGGGGTCTTCCTTTTCGTGCGACATCTTTGAGATTCGTATTTCCATTTTTAGACTTTTTAAACCACCGATGACACTTGTTTAGTTTCAGAATATTCCCGTTAGTATTCCTTGATCGAACAAAAATAGCATACAATGACGTAAGTGTGCTTCTACTATTGTTGGCGTTGACATCTTTCCCCCTTGGTAGTAAAAATTTTTTTTAACCGAAAAATACAATTACAACCATAGCGTAATGACAAAACTTGCGTGTTTGCGGGACAGTGTCTCGACACAAACTAACTGTGAATGAGCTCATTGAAGAAATTTTGATTACTTTTCGGTTCCCCTAACATATAAAAGGACTCAAATAGAAAGTTATATTCACTTTTATACCAATACTTACCTTTAATTTTCTACTGTCATAATTAGGTTTAACGTGATACTTACACAACACTTTCTATTTATATATATGAAAACATAATTTAAGCAATCGGCACGTTCGGTCTGTTATCATCACAAATTGATAGAAAAAAAACTCATTAAAAAAAAACTACACTCCGATGCATAAAGTAAATAAATATTAAAAATAAAACTGCAATAGAACTGTAACTGTAAACTGAATTCACCACGGATTTGCACTCAAACATACGTTTTAAACCGGATCAGATAAGAAAACATTTAATTCTAATATCACAAAACTTGACACAAAACTTTTACTCTTTACTCTACGTCGCTACTTTCATAAAACACGCGTGCAATACTATCGGAACAAATGATTTGACAGGTCGTTATCGGAGCACAAAAAAAAAAGATTCTAATATATCATGTAAACCACAGCACGAGCGATTCGATCGCCGATTAACATCAATCACAGGCTGAACTGAACTGAAACCGCACACAACGATGACTGAAAGGTGTCAGATTCGGAACCGGGACTCGGAAGCGGAAAGACGGGACATCACTTACACAGGATTTTAAATAACAACGACATTTGCGTGGAATAATAAACTCTATTTGAATGAGCCGCATCAGCACTAACACTACACCTCACCCGACCAAAAATTACACTCATCAATTTCATTACACATAATAAAAAAAAAATGCTGCCGGTCGACGGCGACTCGGTCACGAGCCGGGCTCTTACGCGTAAAACCGCCGATCGTAAACATTAAATAACAAATTATTCATCCGCGTCGAACTCGGCGCATCATATACGGCTATTTATATATATATATAAAATATCTGTCGGATCCCGGAAAGAATGCGCGTTAAAAATCTCAGACGGTGTCGTCGTCTAGGCGGCGCCGCCTCGCACTACCACGATCACGAGGTGATCGTCCTTCAGACTCTCTTCGGTCAAGTTGTGGCATGTCCTCTTGAGGAGTTCCGCGGAGAACTCGCACGGCGGGAACGAGTACAGGACGCCGGTCGCTTCCGTCTCTTTGTTCAAAAGCGAGATGACGCCGGCGGCTTCCTTTTGTTTTAAGTAAGAGACGAGGTTCCGAAGCGGACGCGTTTGAACGCCCGAATCGTCGCCGCCGCCGCCGACGGAGGCGGTCGAACCCGCAGAACCTAGAAAGATTGCGTGCGAGCTGCACGTCGCGATGCGTTTCTGGACGTCGTCGAGCTTTGGCTGATCGAGACGCAGTCGCTGCGTGATGCGCAGACGATGCTTGCCCTCCTCGTCTTTCATGAGGCTCTCGACGATGTCCGGATCGCCGTCGGTCAGATGCAGTTTCGCCGGAAACAGGGAATTTTTAAGCACGAGGGCGCCCGCCCATGACGTATCCGATTTGCGGGCCACCTCTGGGAGTGTGCGTGCCGCGGCTAAGGCGCCTGCTCTCCTCGCCGAGCCGTCAGAGTCCGAGTCGGAACGACGACGAGGCGAACGAGACGCGCTGCGACGGGCGGTCTCGTCGCGCCTCCACTCGTCGGGACGGCGACCTCGACGGTGGGCCCCGCCGTATGCGTATCCGCCGGCTTCGTCCCAGCCGGCCGCTTCGTACGGCTCACGGTACTCGGGCTCGCCGGGGCCCGGCGGGTAGGGTGCCTTGCGGAAGGTCCCGCCTGGCCCGGCACCCGCAAAGTCGATGCGGAGCCGCTTTTCGACACCGCCGAGCGGAAAGCCTCGCATCTCCTTGACGGCGGCCTGTGCCGCATCAATCGAATCGTACAATATGAAGCCGTCCGAGTCGCCCTTCGTGTACTCGATCTTTTTGATCGCGCCGAAGCGGTCGAACTCTCGCTCGAGCTGCGGCACCGAGGTCCAGGGCCCGAGCCCGCCGACCCAGATGCGCGTAGTCGGCGTCGCTTTGCCATAGCCTATCTTGCACTGAAATTTGCCAATGTATTGCCCCGAGAGTTCGACCTTGGCACGGTGGGCCATGTCGAGTGTCTGATACCGCACAAAGGCGAACGCGTTGCCCGTGCCCGGCAGTGGACGCTTAATGTCTATGTCCTCGACGATGCCGTAGCGGCCAAAGATGCGACGGAGCTCCTCGTCTGAGATGTTGATCTCGAGGTTGCCCGCGAACAGCGTTCGAGTGGCCAGCGGATCGTCCTCGGGTTGCACGTGATGTAAGTAATTGGGGAACTTGTCTTTCTTTTTGTCGGGGCGCTCGAAGGGATGGGCCGGTCTCGGCATGTAGGGCCGCGGAAGGTAGTGCGGGGGCGGCGGCGGAGCGCGATGCGGTGGCGCGTGCAGATAGTCGTGCGGCGGCGGAGGACGGAAGTGTCTCTCGGGCGGCGGCAGGGCGTAGAGGCGCCGTTCCGGAGAGGGCGCCGGGGACCAGGCCGCGTAGTAGGGCCGCTGTTTGTAGTCGGGCGTAGCGGAGCGGCGGCGGTAGTCTCGCGGCTCGTAGGCGGCCTCGACCAGGGCCGGCTTGTCGTAGACGACGACACGCGGCTTGGCGTGTTTGGCGTCGCGCGCGTCCTCCGAGCTGCGGAAGCAGACGTAGGCGACGCGCTCGTCGAGCTCGTGCGACACCTTGACGCTGAGGTCACCGAACTTCTTGTACTCGCGGTAGAGCGTCTCCTTGACGACCTCGTCGGAAGCTTTGGGATGCAGCGCGCTGACGCAGAGCGCCTTGTAGTAGGCGCGCTCGGGCTCGTGGCGCAGGTAGTCGTGTCGATGGGGCGAAGGGTATCGACGCGGCGAGGGCGAGCGACGACGACGCAGCCGGTCCGGCGAGGGCCGGTCGTCCTCGGAGCTGTCATAGCGCGGCGCACTGCTGCGGCCCCGCTTGACGCGCGCCAGGCTGTCCCTGGACGAGCTGCGCTTCATGTTGCGGATCTTGACGGTGATGCGGTCCCTGTCGGCTCTCGGATTGCCCAGCATGGGGTCGCCGCCCGCGGGCTCGAGGTGGGCGCGGTCCCCGATCGACGCCGCCGGAACCGTGAGCGAACGCGCTTGCGCAACCGGACTGACGCGCGTGACGGCCTAGATCGCACTAACTCCGACCAGCTCCCCGAAACGTCTTCTTTCTCTAATCGCCTCGGATTTAATAAATAGAAGAAAAACAGTCGTCGATCAATTAAATCGTCTGGTTAGTAAACAACTTTTGTTCCGATTTTTTATCAGCGTTGCACTATATGTTTTTCTTGAAAGATCATTTTTGTTTTGTTCGTATTCCTAAACGACATAATCCATCGGTGGTTGAATATCTTTGATGACAAGACATAAAATATTTTATTTATTTATTTATTTTATTTATTCGCAGAGTTAAATAAAGTGATTTATATAAATAATTATTGTGCGACAGCATTAATAATCAGTTGCGACTTGTCAATTGTGACATGTTATAAGCAGTTAACTAGAGGAGATTAAAATTAATACCGAGGCAAACCCCCTCCTTCTTGCCTGAACACAGTTGAGAGGGTAAAATCTAATACTAACAGAAGATATATGTCCAATGCCAGCAATGGCCTAGATAGGGAAAGTCTTTACAAAAAACCGTATTCCAAGAAGGTTTGAATTCTTGCGGTATGAACACGAAAGGGGAGCCCTCACGACTATGACTTCGACTGCCATTTGAGAATCTAGCAAGGATCATGCGCTCAACGAGCGAGTGTCCTGTGGCTGGAAAATGATAATTCAGTGGCGTACGGTGGTGTTGATGCTGAATGGATGTGGAAAAAAAATATAAAAAAATACAGTTATTTTTTTAATGAATTTTATTATTATTTATACAAAATTATTTATGTCGCAAAAACGAAGAATAGAATTATTGTATAAATAATAATAAAATTTAAATAAAAAAAAAACTGTATTTTTTTCCACATTCAGCACACCCAACACCAATACCACCGTACGCCACTGGATGATATAGATAATTATGATATTATGATAAATGATAATTAAATGAAAAATAAAAAAGATAATTATGATAAATGAAAAATGATTTTGTTAAAATAGGATAAATAATCTGGTTTAAAAACAACAAAAATAAAATGGCTATTGACGCTGGTAAAATATTGTTATTTTTTCGATAACTACGCCGCATAAAAATGTTATGATTGTAAAAAAAATATGTCGATACGTCGCATAATGGTTTTAAATTTTTATGTGACATTTTTCAGAATTGTCAACACAGCAGTATTTTTTAATTTTTATTATAATCAGATTTATATTTTTATAACGACAAATATTACCTTTTTGCAATGGATAAATTATGGACTATGCAAAAAAGCGTTATCGTTAATTTATATCAATAATATTTACATGGTTTTAGCTGAATCGTGTTTGCCTTTTGATCTGACAATGGCCGCGAACTGCGACGTTAAGGGCGACGATGCGCACCGGTTGACAGGCAGGCGTGACAGTGACAGACCGGCACCATGCTCGAGACGCAGGCGCTGCCGGCCGAGCATCGCGACCTGGTGCACGACGTCGCCTATGACTTCTACGGAGAGCGCATGGCCACCTGCTCCAGCGACCAATTTGTCAAGGTACGTCCATAACCTCCGACAGCAACAGTGCTCAATCCCCTTTTTTACAACTGTTTACTTATATATTTATATACATTTTCTTATTAGGTTTGGGATAAAGATTTAGACGGACTATGGAAGCCCTCGGCGAGTTGGAAAGCGCACAGCGGATCAGTGTGGAAAGTCACATGGGCGCATCCAGAGTTTGGACAAGTTTTGGCTACGTGTTCATTCGATAGAACGGCTACCGTATGGGAAGAATCAGGTTTGCATCGTTTCCATATATTTAAATTCTATCTAATAGTTATATTATAACCGTTTTTATTAATAATGTCCAGGTGAAACTCCCGTATCCGGAGAGAGAGGCGGAAAACAATGGCTGAGAAGAACCAGTCTTGTTGATTCACGAACATCTGTGACCGATATTAAATTTGGTCCTAAAACTCTCGGCCTTCTCATTGCTACTTGTTCATCGGACGGCATTATTAGGTACGTCAAACTATGTTGATAATATTTTTACTAATTAAATCATAATTAATTGAATTAAAATCATAGATGACATTATAAAAATGCACGTTTTGATTAAAAAATGTTTTCAGAATATACGAGGCTCCCGATGTAATGAATTTAGCCCAATGGACATTGCAACATGAAATACCGACAAAAGTAACTTTAAGTTGTTTATCATGGAATCCATCGTTATCTCGGTTTGTTTATAATAAATTAATTTATATGTTTAATCTTATTTTAAATTTATTACAATGACGTATTATTTTATTCAGAGCTCATCCTCCGATGGTAGCAGCAGGCAGCGAAGACGGCGGCCGGGTGATATTATTAGAATACAGTGAAGCCGCTCGTAGATGGACACGAGTCGAGCCGACTGGTGCATGGCCCGTAGCCAATGAACCCGTTCACGATATTGCTTTTGCACCAAATCTCGGACGATCCTATCATTTACTTGCGATTGCATCGAATAATGTCCGAATTTTATCGCTAAAACCTCTACCGTAAGTAATTTACATGTATAAAATAAGTAATCATTGCTTTTTGTATTTTTTTAACTTAATTTTGACTAAAATCGAAATAAAATGATTGACGTCTATGAATCGAACCATTCCGTATATTTGTTTCGGTTTGCAACTTGGATGATTTTACGTTTAATATATGTCTGCAGAGTCATCTATTTAATATAATATAAATATATATCGTAACTGAAATATTTTTGATTAAATTTTAATATGTATTCTATGATTGTAGTGAAGGTGGAGGAAGATATATATCCGAGGTGATAGCTAATCTAGACCAACACGCCGCACCGGCTTGGAGAGTTTGTTGGAACGTTACCGGAACATTATTGGCGTCTTCAGGCGACGACGCCACCGTTCGTCTATGGAAAAGTTAGTTTATACATCAACATTATTTTTTATGCGTATTAATATTTTATTTCGACTTATACCATTTTATTTGCAGTGCAATATCAACGACAATGGGTCTGTGTCGGTATTTTGCGTGGCGAAAACACTGGAATCTCCGCGGCAATGCCGACACCTGGAAATAGCTCCACTTCGATCGTGTCCTCGGCCGCTATAGCAAAATACTGTAAACTTGGCTCTATAACTAATCCAAATCAAGTACCCTGGCATTGAGCATTTCGTCTACTATTTAAATATCTACTTCTTTTCTTCATTAGCATTATTTTTATATACGATTTACATTATATTTAAATATACATTTTGAAAACTTGTTTTTTTAGTATTTTCCCTCTTTTATTTTATACATTTCCTTATTAAATCTCCGATATAAATGTGATTTTTTGATGTTTATTAAAACTTTGCGGTCCTGTATTGAGTCTGATTCTACATCGATTTTTTACCGGCCCTATAGGACCTATCGGTAAAAAATCGATGTCAAGTCAGACTCGACATAGAACCGCAAAGGGTTAATAAAATTATAAAAACAATCGGATATTACGGCTCCTTAAACCTCAAATAATTGATCTGGTGGATTTTTTTAAGGACCGCAAAGAGTTAAAGAATCTTTTAGATTAAGTTTCAATTTGTATCGAACGTGATATTTTATTTCACATCATTGTAGATATCAATTAATTCAAATTATATAATTAATGATATTTGATAAATTTGCAATTGAAATATTCAATGTCAGTTGTATGTGTTCTTGAAAATGATATCGAAAGATTATGTCTTCCGTTACTTGTTTTAACTGAACCGTCACACCGGCTCGAAACAAACCGTGTGGTCCGAAGGGGTTTATTTATAATTAAAAATAGACCCCAAGCATTTCAAATCAAATAAAAATTGTTATTCATATGCTTCCAAATTTGGTCGATACATATTTTGAATTTTTCTACTAATTAATATTGCGCATAAATGACACGCACACTCGGCGATGTCATGTCTCTGCATTAGTATACGTTTCACTTGCACTTGGCACATCGTACCGGGTGCGAGCGGGATAAAACATCGCGCCTGTGTCAACAGACGCGAATACAGTCGGGCCTCCTATAGCGTTTCCTCTAAATCACTGCGTTTTACAAAATTATTTGTCAACGAAAAGACCTTTATTTCGCTCGGCAATGTTTTATAGATTTACGAAATATCTAAATTAACTTTAAAAATATTAGAATTTTGTAGAAAACAGCGGTTTACAGGTAACGTTATAGGAGCGTTGGCTGTATTGTTGATTTTTTTTTCTCAATTGCGGACAATAAAAGTCAATTTATTTATGTATAATATTTATTAGACTTTTTTAGACGAATTCAAAAAGTTTGTGACATGTATTATTCGAGAAAAATCAAAAACTTGGGGTTCCAAATTTATCCCATCGGCACGGCTCGGTTAAAACAATTTTGAGTAAATAATTCGAACATTATTTGCCCTCTTTTGTAAAATTTGTAAAAAATAAACAGCAATACTGTCGATTTTAAATTTCTCACAGGTCACAGTGACCCGCTGGAAGCTCCCGAGGGTTAGCACCCCCATAGCTCGTCACTGCAACCCAGCCTCCCTCCTCCGCTGATTTATGTCGATCTTCGACCGCGCGGTAACAAATCTGCGGCCGCCACCACAAATTATCGCCAGAGCTGGCGAGATATATTGCTTCGTGGCTCCACGTCCGGAAGGTCGGACGGCTAAAGGCCGACGATTTAATTCCTGAGACTAGATATAACAGCTAAAGAATTGATTATTCGCATAAAATGATCGACCGGGGGGGGGGGGGGAGCAATGACGAACTGTCAAACCGAAAGCAGTCGTGCCAACCGAGCGGAAGGTTGTTGAGGCAGGTCGGCCACAAACAATTATATCGAATTTGAAAATAATATATTAAATAATTGGCGTTGTACATATGATTAAAATAATTTAATATGTTTCAATGCAAATAAAATATAAATAATATGTGTTTATATTATATGTGTGAATATATGATTTATGGTATATTTTATTGCTTTTAGGACCAAACACAATTTTTGGTGCTTGGGGTCGGATTTGAACTGCGCAGTTTGCAGAAGTTCGATTCTGAAGAGGTTCGATTTCTCATTTATCGGATCATTAGCTTATTGTTTTTTTTTTTGGTTTTTACTACATCGTGGTCAGTCTGAGTGTTATTTTTGTTATTTTAAATCTAATATTATAATTATATATAAGATATGGAGTGTATCTCAGAGGTAGGTCGGTTAGATGGATGTTCATGGGTTTTATTTATGTTTTTAAATCTTCTTAAGGTGCGTTTCCGAGCTTTGCACACGTTCGACACGATGAGCGACGCCAAATGATCGCTACATACATTGCGGGTAATTGTTGCTTTTAAGTGCGCAGTGGGACCTACATTGCGTGTACATACATTGCGTGAAGCTTCAAGTGCGCACTGCCCACTGCGCACTTAAATGCAACAATTACACGCAATGTAAGTAACAATCATTTGCCGTCGAAAGTGCGCGAAGCTCGGAAACGCACATTAAGTCTAATATTTTTACCTGTTTGGTTTATTAATTATTTCAATATCAATTCGATACACTTTTGATGAAAAAAATGTTGCCCGCTAAGAATTAAAATACTTTTTAAAGTGGTTTTCAACTGTGTTCACATTTCTAAAATGTTTTTTCTTCAGAATGTACTCCATATACGTCAAAGGATGGCAAATATAGATGATGTAGTAAAGGTTTAAAAAAAAACAAAATATATGTTTAAATGTTAAAAAGAAAAAAAAGAATAATTTCTTGTTCTTTTCAGTGTGATATGTGAAATGTGTGATATTCGTGAAGTGCATCAATAGTTTTGAATGGAGATGGAGATGGAGAGTGACGGAGAATCAGCTCCTGGCAACTACATGCAAAGGTAGGTCTAACAGTTTAACAACCCTCGAATACTTATGATAATATACGTTTCTGTACTGATGTTCCTATTTTTGTTGTCTAGAATATGGCCAGTAGAAGAGAGCTCATAACAACGCAAAGGTAGGAATAAAGCCTAGCTGGGAAACTGGATTCGGTGAGTCAGATTTTAATAATAAATTCGGTTAGATTTTTTTTAGAAAAGGTATCCTTTAACCATTTAATCTTTCTGCGCCCGTGTGCGCCGCACAATCTGGCCATATGTACGTCGCGCCTTTGCCCATACTCTTCGTCAGTAATCAAAATAAAAAGAATACTAGATTTAAATATAAGCCATCATCTAAATTGCAGCATGAGTGTATCTGGTTTCGATTCTCGCCGTCAACTATATTGCGTTGAATAAATTATAAACTAAATATATGCGAGTGATTGATTTGAAATATTATGAGCGCTATTTCATTCTGAAAGCACAAGGGATGTTGGAAAAATTCAGACGAAAGCATAATTTGAAACGTCTAGAAAAGAATTAATCATGCCAAGTTTAGCTCGTGGATGTCGTGTTTTGTTTCTTGCTAAATTCACGTGTTGCTGGTTACGTTAATTTGCTGAAAAAAAATAAATAATGATAAATAAAATTCGCAATATTCCTGCACTTTGATGCTGTGTTTGAAAACGTACGCAAGTGCCCGGTTTTGACTCAAAATATATTATGAGCCATGTCGAGTGTGTTTTATGACGCAATGAAAAATCGTTTCGCTGAAAAATTTAATTGAAATCAGACCTTCTCAAATATTAGGGACAACGCAGAGCTCGGGGAGATGAAAAAAATGTATTTTTTTGAGTAAATTTCCATCATGATCTATGATACGATGCCATAATTGAACCTAGCCGTGCCGATGGGGGTCTATTGGGGCACCCATAAGTGTTTGATTTTTCTCGAATAGCTCTTTTAATATAAATCCTACGTGTTACAAACTTTTTGTATTTCTAAAAAAGTCTATAGAAAATAAATATAAATAATCATTGTCCTTTATTGTCTGAAATTGCGGAAAAGATAATAAAAACAACAATATTCACTGCTGTTGCCACGCGCGCGATGTTTTTTCTCGCTCGCATCAAGTAGGATGTGACACGTGCTGCGAGAGCTTAGTCTGCGGCGAGACATTTCCGAGAGCATTGTCATTTACGCGTCATATTGATTAGTTAAAAAATCCAAAATATCGAACAAATTTTGAAGCGTATCATGAATAAGTATTTTTATTCTTAAAATAATCCATTTTTTAAATGCCAAGATATTGAAGAATAATTCATCAATATCTTGACTTAAAATGCTTGGAGTATTTGAGATTTTCTCTTTGGACGACGCAGTTCTTTTCGAGGCGCCCTGACCGATGAGTTAAGAATAGTAAAAATATCTGATTTGTATAAATTCCTGGGTTTTGAAGAAAAACAGTGTCCAAGGATCATGTTCTCATTGATCACATCTGTGTCGTATTTCTTAAAAAGATGCGATGTTTAGTGAGTAGTAGGGGTGTGGTTCACACCCTATGTACCCTTAGCTGTTATGGACGGTAATTTCAAAGCTAAACTTAAAGAGTTTAACCTTGTAGCATCTCCACATTGCTAGTGTGGGCACGTCTGTCAGGATTACAGTCACGTTCTATGGTCCTGTCCTTACCTGGACGCTGTGCGTCGCAACCTACTCTATGCTGTCCGATGCGGCATTTCTCCTGCGGGTCTCCTGATGGAGGGCCTTATCGGACACATGGACCTGATCAGCAGTGTAATTTGCTACAGGGCATTTGTTCGCTTTGCATCGACTTTCGGAGAGTTGTGCAAAGCTCCCTCTTCCTTCTCCCCTTTCTTAAAAAGTCTAGCATTATATTTTAACATCACGCGTTTCAAGAAAAAAATATATGCGGTGTGGGTGGATGGCAAGGGATGGAACTGTGTCGGACCGGTCTGACACAGCTTCATCCTGGGTACAAAAGTATCATAATAAAAAAAATATTTATCCATTCCTTTCCAACTGTGCTTAAAAGCTGGTTTAGTTCTCTGATTAGCTGATAATCATTATTTATTACGTTTATTGTTATCCTCAATTCCCTTTAATGTTCCCGAAGGAAAGAAGGATCAAAGCTTAGGTGGTTGTACTGTGTATAGTTGGATGCTGCATCATTGAAACTTAGCAGAAGATGGAACGACGTGGCGGGAGACCGGATGTAATGGAGAAGGGTGTTGGATAAGTCCAGGGCTCTAGAGTAAGACTGTCGCCATGGATAATGATATTGACGGGCAATCAATATTGTTATATATTATTTAATGTCGAGTTTAAGGGCGCCCCAAATTTTCCGGCGCCTGGGTGCGCCGCACAATCTGGTCATATGGACTGCGTGCCCTTGTGTACACGTGTTTTTACTCCGTATTTTTCCATTTTTTATATTCTTGTACTGTTGAGTAGTTAGTGCACTGGGTCTATTAAATCATTCTTAAATTGTTAATTCAAGATTAGGCATCATTTTGCTTGCAACACTGTATGATCCAATTTTGAGGGCCCTCCAAGGGTTTATGATCCAGAGAAAAATCTTCTGATTTATTAAAACCACGGTTGATATATCTATATATATATATATACAGTGTACTCTCGATTATCCGTGCATGGATTATCCGGTTTGCTTGCATCTGTAACACATTTTCTTCGTGATACTCGTCGAACACTAAATAAGGTTTCAAAGGAAATTCTTCCGCCTTTTTTATTTGCAAAGGCTTAAAATGAAATTAAAACAATAATTAGATGCTAAAAGGTACTTAGAACAACCACAATGCTAAACACTTCCGTTTAATTCCGTTTAGTTAAGAGTAAAAACGACAGAACTTTCTGGTACCCCTAATATTATTGCAATATTTGATATTTTTTTCAATTTTTTTGTGCGGCTCGTACCCTCGTCGCAGAATAATCACCTTGCATAATGACGAGGATCGGATGTGACAGATAAAAACGTTCGCCAGGATTTAAATAATTGCTGAGGAGCAATTTTTTGGTTCGGATGACACTTTTTTTGCCGGTCTTCCTTCGGATAGCCTCTTCTGCAGCAGCGGCAAACAAAGGAGCGGCGACTTATTAAATATTCACCCCTTCGAAGCCAGCGCCTCCCCCTGCGACGGCGCATTTTTAATTCCACCCTTCGAATTAAGGCATACATTAATTTTGCACCGAGCCGATGGACAACACCCACTTGTCAACTCGAGTCTGTCATGTGTGGTAATTTAAAGTCCATTAGCGATCAGTCGACACGTCACCTTTCTGATGAATCGATAAAAGCTCGCTAGTCCTACGCGTGACCTGTCTTCGGATGCTTCGGAGATGTTAGCGAGTGTCCTAGTGCGCAGTTGCCGATACCAAACAGTTTCGGTTTATCACATGAGCTGTCCACTCTAAATTAAGAGTGTTATGCGCGAGGAGTGTCGCGTCGATGTCGATGGTTGGGTCTTTGTCCAGAGCCGAGTGCAGCTGGGCCACTGGCTGATTGAATCATCGCAAGAGCTGAAACGACGCAATTTTTTCATGAGTCATTTTACGCACGCGAGGTTACTACCGGCTATTTACACATGTGCTCTCGCATCATCGCGGTTTCTAAACATTCAAGATAAAATATTTACATGTGTGACTAGTTTGGTAAACTAATATAATGTAAGCTTCATTTTATCTAAGCATCGAGTCGAAATTGAGTAGAAAATATGTGAAGTATATACTTCTGTTCTTGGCGAGAGCTTTTCTACATCCAACCCTCTTTGATTTTTACTTAATCATCCATGATTATCTCTAGTAGTTAATACTTAGCATCCCATGTGTTAATATAATTTTATGGGGTTTAATGGATCTAAAAGTTCCTTCTGCTTATAAATGAGTTGAAGTACGGTTTTATTTTGCACGTCTTCGGCCAAGGTATCTCCAATATTTTCTGGTAATTCTTTAGGTTAGACTACTATGTATGAAGAGGATAACACGAGGCATAGTTCTACAGCTTCTACAGTAAAAATATAAGAAAATAGAAAGATATGGTTGGAGCTGTTTTTGGATATTGGATAGTTCATAATTGTAGATTTAGTAGATATAGTTGGATAACGTACTAAAAGATGCAAATTATCAGAATATCGATACTCAAGCGAATGCCTAACCATAGAGGATATCAAATAACCCCAACCGGACATTGAAGAAACATAGAAAAAGTGTGAGTCTGAATTCTTTACAAAAAAATGTAGTCCATGTATGAGCTTTTGTAGTCAAAGATTCTTTAATGAGTTTGTTAATGTCAGCTTGATAGATGCAAGAAACTAAGAGATGTAGTGTAAATTTGAACACAGCAAATCCCAAATTGAAGATGAACTCTAAGCCTTTCGCATCATCTTCACAAATATCATGTCAATATGGTTGTATTAGAATATATAGAAATTATCAGATAATTGAAGAAAACTTGCTGATCTTTGGCACCTGGAGGACACTACCCAATCTCCGCCGATCCCGGGTTTCTTCTATCTACCTCCCAAGCATCTGTAGAGGCGGGTTCATCTCAACCCTGATGCTAGGACTGCGACGGCTGTCTTTCAGGTTACTAAAGTAGTTGATTCAACTCTATGGAAACTTTATGAGTTTTTATGGCCAATAACACTCATGGGAAGAAATGTGTTCTTTTATAGCAAGTACGGGTCTAAAAATATTTCAAAAAAACCATTACAAGGTTTGATCGACAGTGATTGATATTTAATTCAATCTAAAGTTCTTGTTTTTTTAATCGGATATTAAAGAAATTGACAAAGAGCTAGAGCAGTGGTTCTTAACCTTTTTGAAGTCACGGTGCACTTTTGATCATGGAAAAAAATGGCGGTGCACCAGAATTAAGAGGTCAAAAAAATATGTGGACATAATTTTTGTTACATATTTATTTAAATAAAAAATAGTTACATCCTAAATTACACACAATTTTTTGGAAATATTTTCTTTTTAAGTTGTTATATAAAAAAATGTTTAATATTGAATATAAATTTAGTTCGCAAATTTTTCCTTAGAAACAATTTTATATTTATACGCGTTTTATTAAAAATATTTGTATTAATATTTGAAGGTGAAGGAAATCTAGAAAGGGGGTCATTTCCCTCCCGCCGATTCGACTAAATCGAAATCACATTAACCCTTCCGTCTACTTACTACTTCGGTTTTTACTATTTTGCGGGTTTTTTCGTTTTTACCCATTTTTTTCCGGTGTAACATACTCTAGCTCACCGGTTAAGAACCACTGAGCTAGAGTAAGTTCTATTATAGAAAAAAATGTAAATTATAATAATGATTTTTTTAATATTATTTCTTAATCCATCCGTCACGGCGGCTCAAAGAATAACCGCGTTGTCTGTAGGGGGTATCTCATATACCCCAAGCATTTCAAGTAAAAAAAAATATATTATGTCATACCGGATGCGAGTGAGAGAAAACATCGCGCCTATGGCAACAGAAGCGAACATTGTTGGTTTAATTTTTTTTTCGCGATTGCTGACAATAAAGGCCAATGATTATTTATAACATTTATTCTTTAGCATTTTTTAGACAAATACAAAAAGTTTGTGACATGTATGATTTATATTAAAAGAGTTATTAGAGAAAAATAAAAAAAATGGGGTACCCAATAAACCCCATCGCTAGGTTAAAAAGACTTATTTATTAGTCGACACGTCTTGCAATTTTCCAGTTGATTAATACTCTTTTTATAAATAAATTTAACATCAGAATATAGTTTCAAAATAAATGTTCAATAAAACAAACGATGCTGTATGCTTTTTTCGATATAATCTGCGAAAGATTGGAATCCTCCACCCGAATCGGAATGTCCGATGAAATATGGGTTCGTTGTCTTTCGCACGGCGACGCCGCGTTTATTATATTCCCTCGGACATTCTGCCGGATTGTCAGAAGACGCAGAAAATTGTTATTGCCGAAATAATTTTCTGCCGTTATATACTCTGGAGTGGTTACGATCAAAAACAGCCAATAAATGTCAGCGCGGCATTTCGCTGTAATTACTGCAGCAACTGACAAAGAGCTTTGTTTACATTGGAAGCTTTTTGACAGTTGCTGGCACGACCACGACGACAGCGGACGATTTCGCCAGCCACGTGCAGGAGATTCCGTTTATTCTTGTTGTTTCTCAGCTGCTTACAGATGTCGATGGCCGTGTGCCGAGGATAAATTTAAAGCTAAGCGTCATTGGCTTTTCAGCGACGCGATAACAAGTCGAGATAAGGGCGCCGCCATGGACGCACTCGAGAAAAAGGAAAAACCTCTCCCGCACACATGGCGGTTGCAAGTACAGAAATATCCGCCGTACTGCATATAGATTGCATTGGATTATGTGTCCGAATGCAATTGAAAATAATTGTTTTGACTAATGTGATGATGAGTAATCGTTTTATTTCACGACGTGTATTCAACGGCACCACCGTGCTGACTGATCTCATTATTTACTGTGCTCATTAAATAGTTTTATGGCAGAATTTCCTGTATACTCAATTACTAATCTCGGCAACATTCAATACTCTAAATATAAATCGTGAGCAATGGGAAATAAAGACAATAAATATAAAGATGATTTGCTAATGCAACAGATTTTCAATGCGTTGTCATTCCAAGTGTTGATATATTTGTATGTGACGTATCTTAGCATTGGTAACCGTATTGGATGCTCCCAAAATTACTGGCTGTTGATTTATTTTGCTTCAACTAAACAATATTTCAAATGTTTAGAGCAGTGGTTCTTAACCTGGGTTCGATCGAACCCCAAGGGTTCGGTGAGTCGGTCTCCCGGGTTCGGCGGAGGTCGAAACACACACCCGACTTATTGTACGATATTATAAAAAAATGATACGACGTATGATATAAAGGTTCGGTGAACGCGCATATAAAACTGGTGGGGTTCAGTACCTCCAACAAGGTTAAGAGCCACTGGTTTAGAGCAGAGTTTCCCAAACTTCGGACTTCAAATTTATTGTAAATACATTGACACTTTTATTTAAGAACAACATATATAGACAGCTTTTAGGTTAAACACGTTATGAAAGAAATGCGCATGATTCCGGTACTCTCTGCTTAGTGATCTCTGGCAGTGACGGCATTGCAGTGACGACGTGCAGAGGAGTACTTCTCCAATGATCCCGACGAGAGCCCAACTGAAGGTACTTGTGATATTAATCCGCGGAGCTGCGGACTCCTCCTCGCGGGGATGCTGACGCAGAACATCAGCATTTATAGAGATATATCCAGAGTTGTCATAGCGGCATCCGTGTGTAGCGCAACAAGATGGCGACTACATGTTACGATGGGGTAAAAAAATAAAAAGACATAAAAGGATGACGTTATGACGAGATAAGGTTAAAACGTGTTAAATACTATACCGAAAATTGCGTTCAAGATTAGTAACCGATTTTTTACAGATAATTCCGCTTTTATTTTCATCGAACCTCGTACATATACAAAAATTGCGTTTGATAATTTAACAAATGGCATCCTGTAGGAGTTGACGGTATTTTTTTTATTTAGTCTCCCCGCATAAAATTCCTTTCAATCAAGCGAACGTCGTTGGTTGAATTTTCCAGGATTTCTTTCGTCTTTAGAAAACTGCATTAATTCCTCATTTTTCATCTGGGTACCATTGTTTCTTTGTACCGATTCTATATTTTGGAGAGCGTTATTTACGTCTGCTTTTGCATGGTGAATTTATAGGTATACAACCGAGTCAACGCAACAACACCCTTGTTTACCCGAAACAGTAATTTTTATATTCATTCCAGCGAAATATATATGGTGTTTCTGAATAAATGATGAATGGATATGTCGGTTTCGATGGGGGTCGTTAATAGTTTTTTTTTTCTCCCCAGTTTAATATATATGGCCTGTGACATTCGGCTCCGATAATTCAGTTGTGCTAATGGAAGAACATTGCTTGATTCGGTGCCGCCGCCATTGGGAAACTTTTAGTGCGAATAGAGCTTCCGGTTTATCCAATTTCCGATCTAACATCCGGTTCGCTTATCAGCCTCCCGGCATCCGCCCGCCGGCTCATCAGCTCGCCGACCCCTAACCCGGCCCTCCACCCACAACCCCCCTCCGCCTACCTATATCCATTTCGATAACCTTTTTCGGAACCTTTTAAACGAGCTATCCGAATGGACAATGTGAAATGATAAATGGACGTCGCGGTCTTCCAACGGGACGTCGTCCGCGTTGGTAAGAGCACCACGAAACAAGATAATTATAATATTTGATTTCATTAATTAAAAAAATCAATAAGATGGATTTTCCTCTTATTATCCTCTACATCCAGATACGAGTTTTCATAAGATATTCAGTTTGTGTAAAAAAACAAACAAAAAATGTGTTACTACTAAATATTGATGAAAGTTCTTTTTCGTCGATGTCTCATGACCTAGAAGCTAGGTTGAATATTCTTTATTTCTGACCATTTTATCGACTTCCCTTTCTTATTCTTATCCTATGTTCTAGTTAGGATTTTTGTAGGCAGTCACTTTGTTGTTTATTCCTGACTTCTAGACGATTGCATATCTTGGTCGTCCTTTGGGCTTCCAGCATCACATTATGGTTTATCTATTGCCAGATCTTTACATTGCACAAATATACAAATAAAACTGACGATTTTTCAAAGGTGGTGAAAAGTTCAAAAGTGGTGAAAGTAAATGAAAGGACAAACAAAATGGAGATCTCTTAAAACCAATGATGACACTTTAAGCACTAGTGGATTCCGATCCGCGTAAAATAATCAAGGAATTATTTCGAAACCTCAGTTGTTCATGGTGAATAGTGAAGGATAATTTGAAATAATATAGATAATGATTTTGGATCTCGCGCGAATTTCCTCCAACGGTCTTAGAATAACCATCTTTTTATATTTACTGTCTAGATATGCAAACGTTCCGTTTTAAAGAATTGTTACTGCGGATGAGAAGTGGGTCCTTTATACCATTCCAAGGAGATAAAACATTGACTTTTAACCTTTAAGATGTCTAACTTTGGGGGCCACCATTGACTAAAAAAGGTTCTTTTGTATTTGGTGGGATGTTATGGGGATAATTCTTTATAAACTCCTAACTTGGTTAGACAGTTGCAGCAAAGATGTATTGTGCCCAATTAATAAGATCAACGGAGTTACAGCTTAAAGAACGATAACTTTCAGGAAATAATTAAAGATAAATTCTCTAGAATGATAATGGAAGACCACACGCAGCAAGAATTGCACATGAATTAATAAGAGAGCTAGATTAGATAGAAGTTCTGAAACATCTATCATATTCATCTGGTTTTGCATCTTCGGACTATCATCTTTTCAAGTCGATGGAACATTCGCTTCGATAAAAAAATAAAGTCTATAATCACTTGGAGTCGTATTTTAATAAAAAAAACCCGCCAGAATTGAACTTTTCTGTCAAGGCGGCTCGGAAATAACAAAGTCGTCCGAAGGGGGTCTATAAGGGACTCCAAGTATTTCCAATTTATCATTTTTTTAAAAAAAATGGATTATTATGAGAATAAAGAATGTTATTGCTTTATAATTTGGTCGAAAATTAATATGACGTGTAAATGACAACTCTCTCGGTGATGTCTCGCCACAGACTGAACTCTCGCAGCACGTGTCACCCGCACTCGCCACATCGTACCGGGTGCGAGCGAGAAAAAACATCGCGCGCGTGGCAACAGAAGCGATTATTGTTGTTTTTATTTTTTTCGTGATGATTATTTATAATATTTAATGTTTGTGACATATAGGATTTATATTAAAAGAGTTATTCGAGAAAAATTAAAAACTATGGGTACCCAATATACTCCATTGGCAGGGCTAACGAAAGAGGTATTAAAAAATTGGAGTATTGAATAATTTTATACCAGTTTTTGTTTCAAATAAACCTTTGGTTGCAATAAAAAAATATGAATACTATCTTCGAGATTAAATCATCCTCGCAGGAATGAGAGTGGACGAAGCTGATAACAGTTATATATTAATATATAATAGTTTCAATAAAATAGTTCAATTATGTATGTTGGCAAAGTCTGTGTGGGTTGGGGGATGTGATTTCGATTGGAATTACAAAAAAAAAAGAAAATTCTGTCGCGAAAAACCATTTTCCCTAATACTCTTCACATCACGCTCGTCCAAAACTCAATTTGATATTCGCAAAAAAAAAATCGAACACACAATTTTTCGGTTATCCTTTCCAATTATGACATCAGAAGGGGGAGGTTAATCCCCAGACGGGGATCGAGTTCACCGTCGAGAATTATAGAGTGTGAGCGATTGAAATAAAATTCGCGCTACGCAAATTTCGATGTATTTCATAAGGAGCACGTATAGGGGTGGCGGGCAGGGGTCTTCGCCGGTGGAGGCTGCAGTGCTTTGGTTAAGCATTATTTCCGCATAGCAAATACCAATTTTCCGTCGGAAAATCCCGGCTGATCCGCTAACCGTGGAGCGCGGAAAAACGAACGGACCGAATCTTATACGTGTGGAAAATGCAACTAAAGCCGCACTTAGCGCCCGGTGCAACGCAGCCCTAGCGTCGTCGTGCGACTCTCGACGCTCGCGACGCCCTCTGAAAGGGACGGAGTTGTTCACGGGATGCTGGCTTCCATAAGGCGTTTTCTCTGATGGTTTATGTTTTCCGAGAAGACCTTCGGGCTATAAATCACAGACAAGTGTTTTCCTTATTCCATTTACGGCCTCCGTTGGATCGCGTGGTTTTCGAGATTTTTGCTTATAAATTATTCTTTGTAAGAAGGTGTTGTGTTAAATATTTAATTGACGCCGTGAACTCTCCCGTCGGTGCTTTTGATTAATTACGGAGGGGAGATCCGTCATCGCTCTCCATGATTTTATTGTTAATTAAAATTTATTTTTGGATATACAAGCAGTAAAATTAACAGTAGCAATTCAATGACACTCAAATGCTTTAAATTAAATTCAAACGGGTAAAAAACGCATATTTACATTGCTCGTAAATAAATCTTATTTTGCTTTTTATGCAATTAAAAATGTGTATTTTTTTGGCGTCAAATCAAACATGACTAATAAAATTGAGGTGATTCCCTTTGAGTAATTCCGAGAACGACCCAAAGTTGGCAACACACTTGAATACATCAGTGTTTCTTAATCTGAGGAACTTATGTTAACATATACAATAAATTTTATTTTTATTGAGAACTATCAAATGAATAACTACAAAACTGGCCAATGCTTTGATGGTTAGGAAGGCCGCTTAAAATAATACCACAAATTTTATTTGAAAGATTTAACCCTTTGGCTGCCGAGGTGTTTCTTATCAGTACAAATACTGATGTATAATCAGTATCATAGCTTGATAATGTAAGTTTAGTGGTATGAATAGAATATCATATGGCGAAATCCATGATCTCTAGGAATTCTTTATAACATTGACCAAGATTGTGATTGTGAGTTAATCCAGCAACCTTGTAACTCTGTCGAATCTATATATATAGATGAGTGGTGGTTTTTTTAATTTTTTTCTCGCTAGTCGTTCATCCTTCGTTTAATACATAAAAAGGAGTTAACGTTTTGTTAACGTATCAGTTTGAATTTTTTGCCGTAAGACATTATATAAATATTGCGTCAGATAATTACATTACATATGTATTGCACTATATTAGTGATGGCAAAACTTTTTGAGAAATGGGTCACATTTTTGTTTATTGTTTTTTTTTTTTAATAATAGCTCAGTGGTGTCACTTAAGAAGGGGAAGGAAAGGAGGGTTTTGGAATTTTCATTTCCAAATCTCTAGTAAAGATTAATATTTTAATACTTTTAAACACCATTAATAAACTTGATACATTTCCTATAAGTGTTCTATTCAGTTGATTGAAATGTTGAGTGATGTCAAAAAATAATATTAAATCACCTGGAAAATTTATATGTGAAAATTCGTATAAAAAATATAGTATTTTTTTATTCAAAACGAGCTTTTTCCTTCTAATATGACCGACATACCGATTAAAAACTTAAGAAAAAATACGTTTACAAAAATAAACGCGTAGGTCATTTAAAAAGGTTATCGTGGGCCAGTGTCTGACCCGCGTGTCATAGTTTTGCTATCACTGCACTTAATTACCGTCCTTCAAAGTGTTTACATACCCCCTGAACCATTAAAAAAAAAACTTTCGCTTTCAAAGTGAAAATTAAAGGTATTTTTTTTACTTAGATATAATTTTTGGAATATTTTTTTATGCGTTTTATTGTATGCGGTTACAATCCACCACACAAAATATGTTTGACTGTATTTAAATTGACCATTTATCGGAAAAACTAGTAGTTTCAATGGTCAATAGTACAATAAAACCTCGATATAACGGACAATATTTTCGGTCAGATATAAAAATTCAGGATTGTTCACAAAAACTTGTTAGATTGAAAATATATTAGGTTGTTCGGAAAGTCATTTCGTTTTATCCGAACAGTGGACTTAATTGTTTTTTTTTCACAGCTAATTTCACACTTAAGCTGCATAATCATTATATATTTTGACAGCTGATATAGCAAGGCTTTGCTTGTGAAAAAGCCCGATTGATTCTACGTAGTAGTTTTTGGTTGGTACCCTTTCAAACTTGGAAATGTCAATTTTCGGCATATTTTACTATCGAAATTGTAAAAATGCTGTCAAGCAAGAAAACAATTATACGATGTGTATGAAGAAGATGTATTGACAGAACGCCAGTGCCAAAGTTAAATTTCGATCGGGAAATTTAGATTTGAAGATGCACCACGTTCTGAAAGGCCAGTTGAAGCCGATGAAGACACAATAAATACATTAATTGATGGAAACCGGCGAATAGCAACTCGTGAGATCACTGAGAGATTAAATTTATCGTTCATGATCATTGAAACGCCTAGGTTTAATCTCAAAGCTCAGTATATGGGTTCCCCATGCGCTTCTCAAACGTCAAGAAAATTATCCATTTTTTAAGCGCATCATCACTGGGGACGAGAAATGGGTTGTCTACAAGAATGTTAAACGCAAGAGATCACAGAGTAAAAAAGCTGAACCGACTTAAAGCACTTCGAAAGCCGTTATTCATAAAAAAGGTGATGCTATCTGTTTTGTGGGATTTCAAAGAAATCGTTTTTCTTGAGCTTCTACCGGACAACACAACGTCCTGTCATCAGCTGGACAAATTGAATGATTCAGTTAAACAGAAAAGGTCAGAACTGATCAATAGAAAAGCTGTAGTGTTCCACCAAGATAATGTGAGACCCCATACAAGTTTGTTAACTCGTCCAAAGCTTTTAGAGCTTGGATGGGATATACTGTCATACCCGCCATATTCTCCAGATCTGGCACCTTCTGATTATTATTTTTTCCGGTCTCCACATTTTTTTTTAAACGGTAAAACCTTTACTTCAAATGAGGAGGTCAAAAATCACCTGTATTAGCTTTTTGCCAGCAAAGTACAATTTTTTTTCTTTGCAAAATTTTCTGGACAACCTGATATAACAGTGATTATTTGGACCGCTATTGAAATGGTTGTTGAAAATATTTAAAATATCACACATTAGGAATTTATTTTAGACCCAAAAATATTAATATAAAAAGGTGTTAACTGCCAAGTTCAGGAAATATTTGCTAGCAACTGAGAAATCTAAAAGAAAAAGAAAACCAAACTCATTTGCAATAGCTAAATTTTATTTTTATTAATAAATAAATATAAAGTGTATGCTAATTTCAAAGGACTTTATTTATGTTTTTGCCAGAAAGTCTCGTCTCCCCCATCAATGATTCACGTATCACAGATCGTCGGTAAATACTCTGTTAGTCGATTTTTATTTGGTCAATCGACTCATATTGTCATTTTGACATACATTTGTGATGTAAGCGACCAGAAAAATGCTTACAAATCGGCGCACACATACATCGGGCTTCGATACAGTATTAAGTAGCGAATTTTATTAGGAGCGTTTTTTCAAACTGGATGGTTTCTGGAAACGGGGCCCGTTCTCGTGGGGGCGCTGATATATCTCGCAATCGTAAAAGTCCCAAAGAATAGCGGTTATATTAACATTTTACGATATCAAGCGCGTGCGTATGAGGGCCGCGCACGCGCCCCCCCCTCGACTACCTTACCCCCACTCTCGCTACCAGTTGTTTAATTCCTCAGGCAGTAAAGAAGAAGGCTGACGACCGTAATATAAAAGGCATTAAAGAAAATGTAGCGTAATTACGCGAGGGGGCTCTGATGCGGCCCCGCGCCTAATTAATGTCCACGTGTCTCCGAGCACGTGGGGCGTGGACCGACAGACCGATCCTATGGTCTGCGAGATGGCCGCTGGTCCGTCGTAAAACTCCTCATGCGAATGTTATGTCGATTGCTGGCATTAATGGAAATAATTCCGTCGTCTAGCTATAGTATGAGTGCGTATGTGGCGATAGCGGTAGTAATAATCGTAAAATTGGATGATAACACTCTGTATATTGATCTGTTTATGGTTATGTAGTTAAGTATCCGGTGATGGATAATACGCTAAGAATTTATTATTAAAGAATGTGTGCATATAAGACCCCCCTAACAGTTCGAAACCATGTCCTTGAAATATAAATACTATGGAGAACAATAGTTCCATCTTAAAACAACAAGGAAATAAAACTAGTATCGCCTCCACATAAACAAACTATAATTATGTAGATGTTGATCGTAGCAGAATCGAAGCATTTAGAAAATGGAGAACAAAGTAGTGCTTCAAGAAAAGACTGAGGTCAAGAGCATTTACGTCTGAACTTCTTAGAAGAAAGATTATGTAAAATGACCTGTATTAAATAAACCTTCCTGTTTCATAAATTTCCTGGAAGATGAAAGAAATTAAATCCAAGACGACAAGATTACATTATTTTATTCTGTCGGAAGAAAGAATTCATCTTTGATAGGTGAGCTTGGAGGATGATGCTAAATAAAACATCAACCCTTGAGTTCTAGTGCAGATGATGATGAAAGCAGATTCTGGTAGAAGCTTTGCAAGATCATGGTATATAATAAACTCGAAAATATGCATTGGGGATCCCAATTTTTTGATTTTTCTCGTATAACTCTTTTGATATAAATCCTACATGCCACAAACTTTTTGTTTTTTCCTAAAAAAGCCTAAAGAATAAATATTATATATAATCCTGTATTGTATGCAATTGTGAAAATTGCTGTTGCCACGCGGGCGTCGTTTTTTTTCGCTCGCATCCGGTACGATGTGCCAAGTGTGAATGAAACCGTGGAATTGTCAATTTAATCATTGAAATATTTTAGGGCTCCTGAACTTTTCTATCAGTACAGGGTGGTTAATATAAAATTATCGGTTACTATAATGTATTAAAAAAAATGCAATTTCTCGATAAACGAAAATTGGTTAATGAATTTTCCATTAGCTTTTTGACCAAGCTTTTAATTAAAAATCTTATATTTTTATGTATTGCGTATTTAATTTCGATATGATATATAAAATACAACACATGGGAAAACGGACGTGCGTAAAATATTGCCGGGGGGAAAAATAGGTCGATGGTCACCATTTAATTAATGATATCAATTTGTCAAAGAGGGCACCAGACCGAAGGTTTGCGGTTTTGGAATCAGGGATGAGAGTTACTTGAATGAATGACCCGAAATTTACTTATACAAGATAAAAAAAAAAACACGTGTCGATACAATATGTAGATATATTCGGACGCAATTATTCAATTTATTTTATTGAAGAGGGACGACGCCACAGCACGGTTTTATCCCCCATGTACGTACGTTGATAGATGGTAATGAAACCGAATAAATGAGGATCTGCTATCGGCGCCCGAAGAAAAAAAAACTGCAATCCGAAGGCGGCTCCAATTTATATAAATGATGGCCATCATTGCCTTCCAACCGATTTGTACCGGACATATTCTGTTACAGCTGACTGACTATTTTTTATTTTCTGCTCACTCACCCTAGTACGGCCCTGGCCCTTGGCCGAAGCGCCATTCCTGAAGCCGGCTCGGGTTTGTCCCTTTACAGGGGGAAGCAACTTTTCGCGATAATCTAATACGAAAATAAATATATCTAAATATTTTGACACACTTGTGTTTAGTTATTTATTAGCTCAATACAATTACTATATTTAAACATTATCAGAGATCTGCGTGGTTTAGGTGTATGCCTGATGATCTTGCGATGCAATTTTTTTGTTTTTCTCTGATATTTAGGTAGTTTCAGCCAACGCCAGTTGTCGATCCATGCCATCAAATGTTTCCTTTTTCCCGTGCGCATGGGGAAATAAGATGTATCCACCCAATCATCAATATCCAGAGGCTGTAGGGTTAGAGTCACCCTCCCAGCATCCTCCCTCCCCATATACGTGGCCTCCTCCCGGACTCCAATATGGGAGAGCGGAAATGTTTGGTCGAAATGTAACGAAATGATGCGTTAAATGCGGCTTGCTTTTTATTTATTAATATTATACGGGAATCGACACAGATTACACTGAAAATTGATATGGTATCCCGTGGGATGTACATCATTTATTAAATATAATTAGCGCCGAAATCGGCTTCTGTTTACTGATTAAAAACGCTTGAAATCACTGTGTGTTATTAAAATTTAAAATAAATACTTAAAGATATACGAAAATATCAGGATAGTAAATAAACCCCAACAGGAAAAAAATCATCTTAAACCGTGAACATAAATATAAATGATCCTAAAGAATTTACCTAGAAATAGGGGCCGGTCTTATAGTAATTTTTGCACTAAATTAACTCCAATGACTTATTTTCAGGAATGTTTTGCATAAAATAATATAAAGACTGATTATTTAACCTATTTTTTTTATGTATTTTTCAAAACTTTGAACATATAGTAAGTTAAGATCTAAGTAGCTTAGAAAAGCTTCGTGTTGAGATGGTCTTGAGATCACCTAAGCAGAGCGATATTGTCCAGGCAATTCTCTATAACGAATGCAGATACAGCAGTTTAAAAAAGGGTGCAAATAAAACATAACTAGAATCATTCAAGACATCTATTACACGTAGAATTATCAGTACCGATCTCTGATGTCCAGAAATTGAGTTCTAGTCGAATGAGCACTAACATTGAGGTTACCCTCATCTAAACCGCTTAGATCGAAGTTCTCTTCTTCGCAGAATCGTAAGATTCTTGTCTTAAGACGTCCATGATTTATTAGATGGAATAGCGCTTTGCTAGCTAACATGTGTGTGGGTTAGTCCATCTGTCACGGGGGCTCGAAAACAACCACGTCGTCCGAAGGGGTCTCTTAAAGACCCCAAGCATTTCAGGACATCCATTATTTTTATCCTGAATCTTGCAACTCAATTTCCCGTGGAATTATCAGTACTGATGTCTCATGTTGAGTAATAGAGTTTTAGTTAAATGAGTACTTCTTTTTGATTTAGTTGAGGCGGTTATTCCACAGAATGCGAGATGATTTCCCGCACTTTAATTTGAATATGTACCATATTGATAAGTGATATATAGCGCCGGTAAACGGTTCCCGCATTTTGCTTGGTCATAAGATGAGGTCGCCATCTTGTTGCGTTAGACACGGATGCCGCCATGGCAACCCTGAGTTGATCACCGACGAGAGTGAAGACCGAGTCGCGAATCCTTCCGTAATATTTTACCACGTTTATCAAACCTTTATATAGTCTATTCGTAGTACATTGTCACTATAGCCATTCTATTTCATTAATTCTAGAAACAGAAGATTAAAAAAGTTTCCATGCTAGAGTTAGCATTTAGAAAAGTCGTTGTAATTAATAAGGGGCTTGCCATTAAGAGTATGTTTATTCCCTCGAATATTTTCAATCTTGAACAATGTTATCGATATTCTTAGAGAGAGAGAGAGATTTCATGTCGTCATTATTGTTGGCAATGCTTTAATTTTTTTCGGGGATAATATAACTGTGATATCATCATATGCTTCTTCAGGCTTAAGAAATAATGTTTGTTCTAATCCGAATTTATCTTTTTTGTTTTCTGAATCTGGTATTCTTCTTGTCTACTTATTATCTGAGGTTAACCTAGACTTAAATTTATACGGTTTGGAGAAATAACTTTTTCTCTTTGCAAAATCGTAAGATTCTTGTCTTTAAATATCTACGATTTAACGACAATGAAAACACTCTCTCAATTTTTTACTGCCATTGTCAGATCAGTATGGCACATTTTTTGTTTTAAAATTAAATTTAGAAATTGCAGCGAGCTCAAACAAACTGTGAAAGCTTTTCCGTACGAAAAAGCTCTGATTTTCTTCTTTGTAGTAACCACTACATGGTGAAGGGTGCTCTCGGTCAAACAAATATATCAAGTGGTGTCCAAATCCCTTGTGCTGAAGCATATGTGTCATCACGGTAGCAATTCGTCTCCCCAATCTCACGACCGAACATGATTTAAGCTCTAATGCCGAATGACATAAATGTTTTTTTAAATATACGGATTGTCTGGATTATTGATCCTCGCCCGAAAAATTTGCAATGGAAAAAATACACGCAACAAAATGTTGTTATATCATATCCATTAATCACATATCAAACGGGAATGAATAAGCGTATCGGGGATATTTGGTAGGGATAAGTTTTGCTCCTTTTCTGCGCGCACATGTATTTTCCGCGCACAAAGCTTTTCATACACATTAATCCCCCGGCAAATGTGGGTCATAAATAAATTGGATTGTATGTCTCATCATATCATGGCTTTCCCGACCGTCTCTTCAGGGGGAAAGTGAAAATGTGGCGAGGTGAAAAAGGGATCGGACAAATTGCGGCGAAACGTATTAAATAATATCGGACAGATATTTTGTTTAGTAATTCATGGTGTGTGTGTGTGCGTGTATATGAGTATTGGGTCGGAAAATCGACAGGGATTAAATAAATATATTTTTTTTAAATAAATTATGGAAATTTATATAATTAGTGAACGTATCTGAAATTGAAATAGACTGTGGCAACTCGAACACTGCCAGGGTAAACGAACGGTAAACTGAAAACTTGCGCCTTGTAAATTGTATGCAAAAGAGTTAGAAAAGGAGATAAGTTATCGTCCGAGTCCAAGACTTCGATGGAAACTATTTTCTATCGAACCGATGAAAAGTGCAAGTGGAACGGGTCACCCCCTAACGATTGAAGTGGGGTGGGGGAAGTCCCGGAGTAGGTGTGGGCTAAGCCGGCGATCTGCATAATTTTCAAGTAAGAGCTTCGGGTCGCAGAGCTTTTTTTCTTCTTAATACTTCATAGAAATGAGAGTTTCTCGGCGAAAAGTGTGGGAGGAGGAGGTAATCCCGGCTTAGGGAAGCTGCCGGCTTCCTAGTTCTCGACCTTCTTATTTACTTTGGCATATCATTTTCATCAACGGTTCTTATTTGGTGTCTCAATATCCACACCTTGTTTCAATTTGAATAATATCAGGTGCGAAGGGGGAGGGTTAGGGCTCGCGCGGATTTTTGCGGTCGTCCATTCGCCGGTTAATGGGTTAACAACGATTTTGCAGCGGAATTAATCTAAAAATGAGAGAATCATATATGAGAATAATTTAATTTGTGTGATGCTACGACCCTAATATATTAACACCCCCGGCCGGGTTAACCCCTCCGCCCTACACCCCGCCCCGGCCTTGAAAGTAACATTGTCGACATTTGTCAGGGCGTAGTACACTCAGAGGGCACGAAGGTTCGGATGGGCGAAATAGATTACAACATGATTGGAAAATTGTACTCATTATGGTACACGCCGCATTATTTATAGATGCGATCGTCTCTAAAATCATCTGAATTAATTTTTAAACGATATGTGAGATGAAGCAAATCTAAATTACTATAGTTATTTTAACTTTATCGACCTCAACACAACACATCCTCAGTAAGACGCTGTCGTGTGTTGATCAATCGTTTTATAAGTTAATCATCATAACCTTTTTATAGAAAATGTTTGTAGTCTCTCGATCGATCTTTTCCATTAAGAGACCTATTTGGCTAATCATTCTAGTCCCCAATAATTATTCTACATGTTTTATACTTTATATCATTAAGTAGTTGGATTGGTCATATATATTATTTGTTTTGTAATAAATAAGGTTATTTTTAATTAAACTAATAATATCAAACCACGAAACGAGATGAGGAGAGGAGTCTAAGCGTCAATGTTGATCAACATTTTTGTAGTTAAAACAACATAAGGAAGATATCTGATAGCTGATCCAATCAAATCAAATTAGAATATGTGATACTTGAGACAGATGATTCGAGTCTCATTAACAATTAAAAGTAATGCAATGCAGAAAGAAGGCCGATTTCCATATTATCCGAATTGAGAGATAATTGGGAAAGGATCGTTCTATTCAAGACACATCATAGTGGCTCTCCTTAAACGTTAGAAGTTAACAGTCTCTCTGACACATCGATAACTCTTAATCCATATAATAAAAAGAGATGCAGTAAATAGTCTAGAGCAGCTTAATTCATTATTACATCCGATAGACAGATTTTGAGTAAAACATAACCATATGTGTAATTAAGCTAATGTTATAAAGACAAATAAACCAATAAAATGTAATCTCCGTTTATTTCTATAACATCCTTCTACCCATTTGAATAAAATGTAGCGGGTTTAGATGCAAAATATTGTTCAAGTCCCAATTTTATTTCATCGATGTTATTGTAATTTTTTTCAGACAATCATGTCATGTTGAAAATATCTTTTCTTCTGTATATTGAGGGCTGTTTACATTTTATTACTTAGTTTAAATGGTCGATTTGACTGCAATAAATCTCAATGAATTATGCTTCGGCCATATGGGCGCATTGCGTAATGAATGATCCCTTTACAAGCCCAGAAAAGGGACTTTGTGAGTCCTACTTCAGTATGGTTTCCGTGTCTGTACTTTTGTAAGTCATGTTTTTTTTTATTTTAGTTCGAGTAGATTACCCACTTCTCATCCCCATCCAGAGTTCTGAGAAATGATGATTCTTCTAATCAGCCTTGTTCTCGTCGCTCAAGTCATGTAAACCATCTCTGACTCCGAGGAATAAATAGTTCATCTCCATATAAACAGCAATTTCAGATACTTGTCTAAATTGCGACATTTTTGTCTAGTACCCCTAAAATTTTAGATGAAAACTGTATGCAGTAAGACTTATTAGAGCGAAAGTACGTAATAAGGTTTCTAGCCCAAGCATCTTTCATTGTGGTCTAGTTTAATCAAAACGTTCTTCTGTGTTCTTTCGCGCTGTATCTTGTGGTCCTACGATCATCAGTACTTTAGCAATTATTATATATTATCTTTTGCAATTCTTAAGAGATTTTATTAGACGAGTTCAAGGCTTTAAATCATTTTGCTAGTGCAAAATTACTTAAAGGATTTCAAAAGAAGAAGAGGCTGCTATTCAATAACAGTAACATATTGTTTTTATTCTCTAAATTGCATTGAAGTATTTAGGTCTTAGATTTGTTTAAACTGTATTCAGATTCAGAATTTAAAATTGATTCAGCAGTATTCGTGAACGGCGCGTGTTCTTTTTTTAACAATTTAAATTTAAATTCATATGACTATGCATATACATGGGAATTTAAAGTTTAGTTTGGAATGAAGATTTCACACGGCGATAACAAGTTGTCCATTAAAGTGAGCTGGATTCGTGCCGTTTTGTTGTAATAAAGGTAATGCCTGGAGGGGCCCCTAGCTGCAGCTTACACAAACTTTATTCCCAGCTGACAAAGCTTTGTGCTTCATCTTTCATAACCTTTTTGAATACGCGCTGAAAATTAATTTCAGCCGTGGAATTTATGATTTTTTTTCGTTATCCACATGTCTAAATTTAGCTCTATCGGTTTGCGTGTTTTTCTTTATCGTTGTCCATTTTGTAAAGTAGTGATTACCGGAGTGGCAAAAAGGCTGCGATTCAGCTCCCGGGGGAGTGCGGACCTTCCGGTTCCTTCCATCTGTCAAAGTTTGCTCGGAGGCAGATGAAGGCGGCCGAATATGTCTTTTGATCCCCGCCTCGTCCGAAAAAGTCTTTTTGATTAAAAAAAATCCAAAGAACCCCCCGAGGCCCGCGGCGGCCTCGCCACCTTCCCCATTAATAGCGTTAATAGAATCGCCATCTTCAAACGCCGATTCTGACACCAGAATATTGTTATCGATGTGATGTCTTTGTTATTTAACAATATATTTTTATGATCAAAGCAAAAAAATCTCCGGTCTTATATTAGGATTTATTTCAAAATATTGCTCAGCGCCGTGGCTTAAGTAACAAATTTTATTAAATAACTAATATTTTCTAATAAATTTAGTATTCAGAACAAGAGATTTAAAAATTCTGCAGCTAATAATAACTAATTAAACGCATTGGTTAATTATTTATCTGCTATAGCAACGATTCCAGAGTTTGCTGATTTTTTAAACAAAATTTATATCTAATGAAGCAAATTCTAAAAAATGATCTACAATATATTATATTATTATTTATTTGACTACGATGGATGTATGGCATAACAGAAAGATTCTAAAGCAGCATTCACTTATATAAAGATTTGATAAAGATTATAAATATGCAAGGGGGATGAGTCTCTCACACTTATATCCCACCAGTGTCAAAACACGACACTGGTTAATTTGAATATTATTTAACTTGTGTTATTTGTTAATATATTAATATTAAAGTCGGCAATATATTTACGGTCTTGATTTCGTTGCTTAAAATAGTATTAGTCTTGCGTTCTTATACGCCTTTTAAACGTTGCTAATTACGAGCTCTGGATTATCATTTTTTCTATAATTTTCCCATTTTCCAATTCCTTTATGATATACACGTTTAGAATTATTTCTAAATGGTATTATTTTGATGGTTTTACTGGTTGCTATTAGCATTTTAGAATCATCCTTTTTTATTACGATCTTAAGCGATGTCAAAACATCTTAACAAGTCCCAAAGATGCATCGTCCCATTCATTTCTTCAAACAGCCCAGCCATTTCTTCTTCTTCGGTGGTTGTCTATCTCATGTCCTTGAAATGTGATCTTCCATGAAAATTTGGATACGTTTCAGGACCTTTCCTTTAAATATGTCAATTTATGAGTCGATTTACTTTGCATAGAGTTCAGAATTCATACCCATATATGGGATATGGAGATGATAGGTGAGGGTTTTGTAGACCTCAACTTTGGTACCTCATGTGAGGGGTCTCGATTATTGTTTTAAAGTTTAAAGTACTATATGTTTGTTGCATCTCACATCGTTTGAAATTTTAAGATGCCAGAGAAATGTGTCTCTCGCACTTATATTTCCCTCAGTGTCAAACCACGACACTGGTTAATTTTAATATTACTTCAGATGGATTAAAATTTGTATTATTTGTTTTAAAATATTCATTCAGCGAAGGATAGACGGCATTAATATATCAATTCAAACGCGTTAAACTATTTATATAAATATTTTTATAAAACATGCGTAATGGGTGTCTTCCTCTTAAATACGCCTTGGTAAGTATTATAAAGAATTTCCTAAATTCATAGTTGTCGTCGAACATTTATCCGAGTATTAATTTAGCTCAGTCATAACACTGATCCATATATGAGTCCGGGATGGATTCAAAGCTGTATGCATCGACACTTTAAGATTTGTCTTAAAAATAAGGAATATGGTATTCAACAATACAGCTGCATATTGCATCTCGTCTCCGATCTATACAATCCAACCACCTCAGCCTCGATCGTCATTTCCTCCGGGAACTGAAAGGTTTCTTGACCATAAGCCTTTTCAGTGATTGACTGTTTCATATCCTTGACATGCTATTCTTCATCACCGAATGCAGCTCAAAATATCTGTCTTAGAATCTTCCTCTCTAGAATATATAATTTTCATTCATCATCATGCTTTCTCATAATTAATTAGTAAATAGATTCGTATGAAATGACAGGCCCAATGAGGGTCCTGTATAGCTTGACTTTAGTCCTCCTTGTGAGGACACTCGATCGTGGATGCTTTTAAAGTCCAAAGTAGCACAATTATATATTATATCACCTCGTTCTTAAAAATAAAAGTGTTATGAATGCTCATGTGGTGAAAGAATAATAATACTTCTTAATAATATTAACGCTTCTCGCACACTTGCATGCGAATATTTATGTGTGCATATTTTATTAAGCGTTGAATGAAATGCAATCATGGTTTCATTCATAAAAATATTGAATAGACATTATAGAAATATAGATATTTTTTTTGTGCAAAAAATGAATTACAGCCTGCGCTCACCCCCGCGGAAATAAAATGCATTGCGATGAAATCGGCGCACATGAACCCTGTGTGAATTACTGGCGAGCGTAAACAGTGGCGGCGCGTAATTTATTTACATTGCTTTCGAAATTGGGGGATTTGGTTTAAATTTCATTAGAGGAATTATTCCGGATTGCGAAATATATATTTTTTTCATTTCGAAAAACGGCCGGCAACTGCAAAAATGCATCCGACGCCCCCTGCATAAATGCACCGCATTAATGCACATTTTGTTTTCCCCGCAGGAAACATTTTGTAAATGGAAACCGAACAGCCGTAGTCAAATATGTTACCCTCGGCCTCCCACCGCCCTCACCGCCAATTTTTTTTTCAGCACAATGAAACTGCCGAATGCTTTTTTTTTGTAATTAGCTTTGTGCTAGAGGCATGGCTCGGAATAGAAAGAAATGTAATGAAATTCCAATTAGTGTTGTATCTGCCGCGCAAAACAAAGCCGATCAGATATTCAGCTCGTCGTGGCCAATTCAGGTGGAAAGATTGCCGAGCTGAAACAATCTATACTATACTCTAATCCAGGGGCTTCCCAAACTTTTTTAGCGACGGAACACTCGGCCAATCCAAAGATTTAAGGTGGCGAAAGATAGAATATCTTTACTCTTATGTTCTAATTCTTCTGGAGAATTCATAACGAAGCCACAGTTTATTAATCGCCCTTAAAACCCCCGAAACACTGAAAGGTTGTGACAAAATGAATCTACCTGTTTATTGGAGAGCCAATAGAAAGGCTTGAAAGGGTTGAATTATGGGCGGGGGGGGAGGTGGGTAGGTTTTATACGGCCCATCACATACTGGTAATTTTTTATTTGGCCCATGAAACGATTTCTGTTGGACAACACTGATTTAAAGCGTATTATATTAATCGAACATTCGAAAAAATATGAACCCTTTAAATGATATTTATTATTTATGATTATTTATTGTTATTTATTGGTATTTATTGTTATTTATTGTTATTTATTAGTATTTATTGTTATTTATTGGTATTTATTGTTATTTATTGGTATTTATTGGTATTTATTTGTATTTATTGGTATTTATTGTTATTTATTGGTATTTATTGTTATTTATTGGTATTTATTGTTATTTATTGTTAACTGTTGAACTTAACAAAAAAATATTACATGATATTGATCAAGATGAAAATTTAACAGTCACACAAGCTAGGAAAAAAGAGGGTCCTATAGAAAGAAGGAAGAGGAACGAAAGTATCCTGACTAGACCATTTATCGGTCAACACTTTAGGGGTTTTCTTCCCCTGGGCATTCTGGTTTTGTAGAGAGATATAAAATATTTTTTAGGATTTTTAATTTTCTATTGATAAAAAATAAAATGTGTGTAATTTTGTGAATATAAAGATTAGTGAATAATAATTACTAGAACTCGTATACGTGTTTTAAAATAATTTATGTAGCATCATGAATTTTTAAACATAGTATCTCAAACCAGGGCCGATTTTGGGCCCATTCTGTATTATTTTAAATTACCGTGAAATATTTTCTTTTCGTGAAACCTTCACATTGTTACGCAGTTTATATTTTCCACAACTTTTCGATTGGAACGCCGAGATCAAATTTGATATAAAATTTTAATATTACATTATCAGATCCACTTGAAAGTTTATAATCACAATACGTATTTATTAAACTTTGCTCTGACATTTCGACTCGAGAGACTGTTTTCAAAAGAAGTAATATATTTTATACACGTCTATCTACATTATTCCCAAAGAGGCCCCTCTCCCCTCCTTCGGAAAAAAAATGTTTCATAGAGAATTGTAAAAACGTGTTCCATAAAAAATATTGCCTGAAAAGTTTTAATTAAAAAAAATATAATGTAACGAACTGAGGAACTTTTCACTTAAGAAAACTGTTCAATACGGCTTGCAGTGACTGTCCGTGACACGCAGTGTACCTAGTTGTATTAAAGCGTTAATTAATTTTATGTGTAATTAAAAACAAACAAAAAAAATGTTAAATTTCAATCATCAGCTGAAAACTTGACGGGATGATTAAAAAAGTTTTGATGTTGAAAAAAAATTGTTAAACTACTGCTTAATCTGATTAGGCAAAGTTATTGGCGCGAATATTAAAATTTTTCCGTTCTTGGTTGATATTAAATATGTCACAGATATGTCTGAAGCTTAATTTAGAGCCGTCTGGAGTTTTCATCAGACGTTTTCTAATGGACCAAGGTTTTTCCAGCGGCTGAGCGCTGGAAAATATACCGCTAGATCTAATTAGAGAGGACGGCGATTATTGCCTACCTGCGGCAGTGCCATTACGCGCCTGGTCGACTTTTGCGTTATTATTTTGAAGTGGCAACACTGAAGGACACGTGTGGGGTCAAAGTTTTAATAAGCTGTGGTAATTTAAAAAAAATTGTAGCCACTCGACCATTATGTTATAGGACTAAAGTAGACTGATTAAAATTATTAATATAAAGATTTAACCCATTGACATTTTTATAATAGAGCTGAACAATTCTTAAGGTTTTTTTAATCAAGGATAAGGAATATTTTAGATAAAAATATTTTTAGACGTTTACTATAGTTTATATTTAGAAAAAAAAAATTAAAAGAGGAATACATATGAAGATTGAGGAATGTATCATTGGACATCAGGTTTTCATCTAACATTGATAATAATTCTAATAAATGTAGTCTTTTTTTAAGGAAATTATTTCTGAAATAAATATTTTTTTCTTCGCCTGATGTATTTAAAGTCCGATAAATCCGATTTGTTAATAGAATGAATGAATTTTAACAGGTCCATCATATCTTTTATTTTTTCTTTACCAATATAATCAGTGATGGGTAATGGGTAAAATATTTTGGGGTGCTGTAGGAGATTAAAAATAAAAAAAAATATTTTGAAAGTAACTCAGTATGGACGGCCAGGGACTGCTCCGAGTCGCAGCGCAACACAGCGTTTAGCGAAGGGAACCCCCCTTGCCCTGTTGCCGCCCCGCTTCCATCCAATACACGACGCTGGATTTTCGTATCTCTCTATAAAAAATATTATTTTTTACATAGCCTTTAGCATCAAATTTTATATAACATTATATTATATATCAGCACTTTTTTATGTCGAGCCATTCTTGAAAGTATTTTTAAATTTCTAAGACACACTAAAATAAATTAGTGCTTACATTTTTTTCATTATTTATGAACATTAATAAATTTATTTTCTTTCTTTGATAAATAGTTATTATTTAATATAATTAATAATGATAAATATTATTATATTAAATAATATTTTTTTAAAATTAAATATATGATACAATAAATATCATTATTTATTAAATAATTATAATTAATTAATAAATAATGACCTTATTTCTATTTCTGTTAATCTACAAATTAACACTTAATAAGATTACGTTTAACTTATTTTAGAATAAAAATAATAATATTAATTTCCTCTCAAGGTAAAATTTAAGACATACACTTCGGTTCTAATCTGTATTATGCAATATTTAGTATTAAATAATTTTATAATCTGTCCTTTCTCATTTCTAAATTTTTTTTTTCTTCTAAGATATTTAAGTTTTCTGATGTAAAGAGATTTATTACGAAATGCGAGTCCTAGAAAATATTTTTATTAAAAGAAAATCTTTTGATATTACACGAGATTTTATTTTTTTAAGAAATTCATCCGAATTATTCACTTTCTTCCTAGGCAAATTTTTTGAATAATCTCAAGTATGCCTTAAGTTAACCTTTCACAAATTATGTAGGTATGATTTTGCCCTGCAATCAAATTTAATGAGGTCTATGAAAAATATTAATTTCAGAAAAAATAGATATTATTCGATGAGATAAGGATTTTCTTATTAAGTGTTCTTAACCCTTTCAGTGCGGGGCGCATCGCGTAGATGCGCAAACAAATCGTGTCCA
>JAGXCT010033563.1:0-22814 GCA_022495035.1 Philopotamus ludificatus | reverse complement strand
GTTATTTTGTAATGCCAATCACGCATTGTCTTTATAAATAGATAAATAAATAAATATATAAGAAAGGCTTCCATTTTCTCGGCTTTCTAGGCTTTCATTTAACTTTTCTTGGGTATACTTTGCTGAGTATGATCTTTGGGAGTCGAGGTTTGTAACATTTTTAAGAGTATTCGGGACTGTAATGGAATAGTTTTGAGATTGATGGGTTTATATTTTTAGATTTTTAAAGAGAATTAAATAATATTTTTTAAAAATAGTTAAAAATAAAATCTTAAGGTCTCTACGAGCTACGGAATTTGGCTAGTTTTCTGATTGTTAATGTTCAATTAAAATGAAATTAACAGATTGAGGAGGCGTATAGAACTTTTAAGATAGAAAAATATTTTTTAACTTCAAGAAATATTTATTAAAGATTGATTTATTGTTATTATTTTTTCTATATGGTTTTTCCAAGTGTGCTGATTATCATATGCTATCAAAAGCTATTTTCATCAACAGCTCATATATTTTTCTCTTTTAAGTGATTTGTATTGTTTATTAATCTGGAAAATAATGTATTAATGCCTTGTAGATTATAAAATAGATCATTGTGATTACAATTCAGTTATTATCTAAAAATGAGGTACTTTTATCAAGTAGTTAATTTTTCTGTTCTAAAAAAATAAATAATAAACAGTTTACCTTATTGAATACAATATGTTTTAAATGATCGACTGATTATTTCTCATAGTAATCTTAGTAATTTGCACAAAGTGTCTATTGGAGTATATTGCAGTAATATTTCAGTACATGACGATTAAAAAAAATGCAAACAAAGTTACATACCATTGCCGTCGGATAATTTCAATGAAGCCGTGTCCCTCTGAACACAGTCCAATCACCTCATCCTTGGTCTTCCTTTCCTCTAGGAACAGCAAGTCTTATTAACCATAAACCTTTTCGGCGGCTGACTGTCCTGCATCCTTGACACGTGACCGGCTTAACGAGTCTGGTCACTCTGACGAAAGCTGTGACCGGTATATCCTTGTATAATCGGTACAACTCCTTGTTGCTTCGGATACGCCATTCCCCGTCGTCGAATACGGCTCCAAATATTCGTCTCAGAATTGGATATCATGTAGAGGAAGCTTTCTATGATATTCAATTATTCCTCATCCTGTTTTCTCAAAACCCATCATTAATTTATGTATAAAGAGATGTAGAGGGGGAAAAAATCAGTATTGATTCATAAGTATTCAAGTTTTCAATCAGGTGTTCTTTGTACTATAGTTATAGTAGTAATAATCTTGTTCCACTATCAAAAATCATTTATTTTCATTATGATAAAGTTTTACAGATGTTAAAGGAATGATCAAAAATGGTTATAATCATTTTCGTCTAGACAATCCAATATCAAATAAAATATAACACCTTTGATAAGCATGCGTTATGATTTAATTTATGTATTCTACATATGAATATTGCCGCACAATATTTGAAATTTCAATGTGGCGCTGTTCGCGCCTAGGCCTCATTTGTATTCAGGGCTACCAACCCGACTCGAGTTATTGTTTTTTGCACCCCTCAGTTTCATATTGTAATTTGTTATTCACATTGGCAGCCGTGTCAATAACTTATTTCGGCGTCATACGTTACGCGACTTTGGACCTAAAACGATAATACACCACGTATGTATAAGGCGAGTGCCGGGGATGGGGTGAGAGAATGGAATATGAGTAGAATATGAAAGAGAACGAACCCCCTCCCGGCCCGTTCCGCGAACGGTGTGGGATTGCGTAACACGAAATAGAACCTTCAGAAATGCGTTTATTGGCGGCGGAGAAGAGCGATCTTCGAATGCCAACGGGAATATTAACCGTGTCGAAGTGGGGGTGCGGTGGTAGGGGAGGTGATTTTGGCGGGAAAAATGACATCTTTCAATTGTCGCGATCAATTTTCACGCGTGCATGAAATTTTAGCTGTAGCAGGAGGACGTGATAGTCCTTAGTATGGTTTATTTGAAAGAGGATACGGTTCTGTTTTGAGGTAGAAAATTGTATTATCCTAAGTATATGTCTGACAAAAAGTATATATTACAGAAATATAAATTATTGTTCACAAGGATCATATTTTTATATACAAACATGTTAATAAATAGAAACAGCTGACGAACACTTTATTTGCGTTTGAAATATTTAAAATTTAAATTCATATGAATTTAAAATTAGCTTTTTACCCTCTGAGCTATGCTTGGGAATTGCAACCATTATATTTGGAATAATACATACTTCAAGGATTATTACCGTAAAAACATGGTCTAGATGTTGAAGTTCTTAAAAAAATCATGGGATTACACACCATCACTTATAAAAATAATAAGGCATAAGGTGTTAAGAAATAAAAGAAATTAAGCATTGAAAGAGCGCTATGTAAAGAAAAACTGAAAATAAGGACCAATTCGATTTGCGTGATTTTCGTAAAAAAAATATATTATTTTAATTGTCTACATTTTCCTAGTTTTTCAGTCACTTCAAAAACGTAGAAACAGGATTTCTCTGCATATACATATTTTAAACAATTCAATATTTTTAAGAACATTTACTTGTGAAGCTAAAATAATACTTATTATTTCGCTATTAAATGAGTCAACGCTCCTATAGCGCCAAAATAGATACTACGTTATAAAAAAAAACATCTTATAGAAGACTAGGCACCCATACAAAATTTGGAGTTAGGTATTTTAAATTATGTTTTGAATAAAATCAGTACATCAACAATTTTAACTGTTAACATATTTTAAATGACCCTAATTAATCTATAGGCTATAGAGTATTAATTAGCGCGACAACGTATTTGACCTTGAAAATTTAACGTTTTATAGGATACGATGATCTAGAAGAAAGTACTATAGAAAGGACTATCACATAGGCCGCGCTATAGGAGGTTTAATTGTAAATATTTTTTGACGTTAGTTCATAAAATCACTTCAATCATAAATACAAAGTTTTATAACAAAAAATACTTTCATTTTTCTAAAATATCAAAAACTTTTTATAATTTTTCAAGCAATTCTTTAACTTCTTCCGCAATACTCTCTTTATGTTATTATTATTATTGGCAAAAATGTGTCTTTATCTGTCTTGTTATATGCAGGAACAGTAAGAAAACGCAGTTTATTTGGCTAATACGGAGGCCGATTTGTCATAGAAGTGTTATTTTGATAAAAAAAATATTTTCCATGATTATAAATTATCAAACACACCATAACATGTAAAACCTTTTAGACAGCCGACAATATATTACGCATCCAATATGGCAATCCTAATGTCAATATACGTCAGGGATATGTGTACAAATACAATAAAAAAAAGTGACAATTGAACTTATATGGTCTGCGATTTTTTTTCTATCACTGATAAATAAAAATGGACTTATGTAATAAAATTCGAAAAAGCATTTTTTTGAATAAAAATGTATACGTGAAATAAACTAATAAAAAGATTGAATATTATAAAATCTTAATTAATAATAATATTTTTTATAACAAAGTTTAATAAGTTGATATTAGGGATATTAATTAACTTGATGAAAATGTATTCAAAGTATTCTTCAATGAAAACTTGATGGAGATCAAAGAACAACGCTTTGTATAGAGAATGTTTGTTTTAAAAAATATTGCAAACAATTTTATTAAAATAAATATTGGAAAAATGAGAGGCAATCGATGATATATCCTGTTTTTTGCCAAGAACTTGTCTATTATTACGAAATTTAGTCTTCAGGAAATCAATAAATAGATACTGTACAAGATGTCCTAATTTTTTTAGTAATTTAATTCTAAAATTATATTCAAAATTCAATAAAAACACCACAAACGCCAAAGTTATGGCAAACTGCGACATTATTTTTATAAACGACCGGTACGCATATCGATCCGAATGTTTCGGTAAATCAAATTCGGGCCAACGACTTTTTTAAGGCTCGACTAGACCCGTGCGAAAGTTTCGCGTTGCCGGTGTCGCCCTCTAATTTATCGTCGCGAAACTTTATTATTATTTCGGTTTTTCATTTTTAACGCGACGCAAAGTTAATAGATTGAGAATTTGTTCGGCAACAATAATAACTCTTCCCCGAACTTTTTTAATGTTAACAAAGAAGTGTAGCAGTGGAGAGGGGGTGGGTGCAAAGTATTATGTACACATCGTGGCCCTGATCTGCGTTCTTGTTAAATTTATGTAAAGTTTCATCCGAGCGGAAACGACGTAGATTGAGGTAAAATTGTGTGGAAACATTTTAGAATTTGTATGCGTATGTATATATTAATATGTATATGACGAAATGTAAACGCGGCAAATGACAGGAAACGTTGTGCTAATTACGCAGCTTTCTGCAACGGCGGGCCATTTTCAAAATACGTCTGCTGAAACAATGTATTTGTTTCAGATTCTAATATCAAATAATCAAATGGATTCCAGATACACAATTAAATAATAATATTTATTTAACCCTCAAGTTGTTAATAGATTTACCTTCATATGTATTAAATGAGAAAATAATATCAATATTATTTCTTTCGAATGTTATTTCACTCAATGTTGTTTGTCATTCTATTATAAATAGATTTCGAAGACATAAAAACTATATATTCCCAATAAGAATTAATAATATTCTCTTAACGCTGTATTGTTTTTAACAATCTTTATGAAATTAGCCGTATTATTGGAGAAAAAAACTGCCTCGTGAAAATTTACTTAATTTCAATTAATAAAATAGTCAGGAGTACAAAGTCAGGAGAATACTGAGAATGCAAAAATCTTTCCTTACTACTCCTCGATCTTCAGACATGTAATTCTTGCACTACGAGGACAAAGCGCCCACAGCCTTTGAGATGTTTTAAGCTTTTAGTAGTGCTATAAATACCTGCCATTTGTATATTTTTTTAACCTAGTTAGCAGCTCTTATATATTCAGATATTATCTCATGTCTTAAACTATGTACAGTGGTGACAAAGTGTTATTTTTACAATTTAAGCCATTTATGCCTCATGTTCTAAAAAAATCAATTTCATTAATTTTGCAATTTCTTCCACAGAGATATCGTAAAATAAAATTTGTGTTAACAAATTGTCCATTTTAAGGATTTAAAATTGACAAATTGTCTTCGGGGTATTTGTCTTTTATTTACTCAATACTTTTTGCATTTATTAATGCCGTAAATTATGCACTTTGAGAAAGGTTAATATTTGGTTGTGGTGGATGGTACATCCAAGCATTGATACTCAACATGCGATTCACCGACATTAGTTCTTGGGGCACTCATCGGCCCCATTTCTCCAAAATCTCTCAATTGCTAGCAGATGCCGATACACAGTTGAATAAGTGTCTCAAAAAATGCAATAATAGAGAATCCAAATTTATCAATTTAATCATCAATCAATTATTCTCCTAAAATCAAGCATCCGTGGAGCGTTTCTTTTTCAGTTGCAGCAGAGGTCAGATTTCTTCCCCAAAGGGCACACCAGCTATCTTTTCTTTCCTGATATTAGATTTATGCTAAATCGTAGCTGGTTGTTACCAGGCTTTTGGGTCAGTCAATTTCTGATTGACTGCGATAATTTAAAGGCTAAGTTTGAGTAAGAGTTTACCCTAGTAGCATCTTTGCACTATGCTTGGGGGTTTGTATGTCATGACTTTAATCAAGTTCTTTGGTCCTGTCCTCACCTGGATGTCGAGTGTCACGACCTACTCCATGCCGTTCGTTGCGGAATTTTCTCTACAGGTCTACCTGTCGTCTGTACTTCTATATGGTTGCAAGACATGGACACTCGTGGTAGCGAATAATAACTGCCTGGAGGCGTTTGAAATATGATGCTATTGAAAAATGTTAAAGATTCCATTAACAGAAAACACGCTAAGAATACAACCGTACTTTAACTTGTTAACAAGGGAGTAATTTGTACACATTATTCATGGACTAAATCTTCGCCTTCTGCAGACCACCATGGAGGAAAAAGTCGCACTGGGCCGGATTGGAAGCTCTAGAATTGTTCCAGCTCGCCAAAAAACAGACAATTATATCGGGAAAAAACACGTGCATGTAGATCACCTACGTCTGAAAACGAACAAGGTGCCTGAAGAAGAAGGCTTCCGGTGCGAGCGTCAATAGTAACCCATAGACCTGGCCAGCAATGTAATTTTCTATAGGTCATTTGATCGCTTTTTATCAACTTTCGGAGAGTTATGCAAAGCTACTTTCCGTCTCTTCGCTCTCTTTTATTAAACGAATTAAGTTAATTTTCATGGCAATGGTTGGATCTGTGTCGGACGAGTCTGACACAGCATCATCCTGTGTACAAAAAAGATTCATCTGCGTCAAATTTCGTAGAATGCCGTTACCTGTTTTAAGCCTACCACACCCTGGTTCATCTGAAAAACTGGTGCATAACGTTAAGAAAAGCAGGAAAATCGGTTTGCTAATCTATGACATCTGATGTTCAAACTCTCTGTAAGTTCAAGCGATGGGAAAGCAGTGTGATTATATTTAGGTTGATGAGGATCATTTTTCGGAATATCTTTTTAGAAAAATCTTGCAATCGACACGGATCATGGATCAAGACAATGGAAGGCCTAGCTAACACCACTGCTTTCCAGAATCTATGTAGAAATGTCTCAGAGTTTATTAATTATTTTAATACTCATAGCCATGTAAGAAGTCAACAGCCTCTCGAGACAGAAAGCGGCTAATTTTGTTAGAAGAGTGTAAAAGTCGAAGTAAACCTGTAATCCCCGGGTCAGCTCGGCCAATTCATATGTAATCATTAACAATGATGCTGATGTCTCACGAATCTGTTCTTCGTTGCATCAACCTTTTTATTTTGTGTTCCGTTACGACTACCATCTTTGGTTATTGCTAATAACGTTTAAAACGGCACCCCGACGTTTCAGCTGGAACTAAACTAAAAAAATACGGAAGAGAATATTTCATTGTAAGTTCAATATACACTCTTTATATTAAAATTTTTACTAATAAATATTTTTTAATGGCAAAATAGCAAATTTGTTTATTATCGCATCCAAAATTCGTGGAAAAATAATAAATAATCAATTTATTTATATATTTATTTTTTCCGCGCCGAATTGTCGGGGTTACAGTTGGTAAAGCACGACACGTCTGACGTGCTATTCTGTGACCTTCATTTTCAAATTAAATACTATTAAAGCTACATTATTATGTAGCTTTAATAGAATAGAACCCGCGTGTTTTACAGTCTTGAATTTATCTGAATGAAGCTGAAAGGGTATTTATTTATACATTAGTGAAAATCGTACGTTTAAACGTGTTAACACATGTTTTAATAACTCCTGTCTGAAAAGCCTAATACATCTCTACATATATACTATACAGTGTGTTCCTATTAACAAAATTGAAATAAAATAATTAAATGTAAGAAACAAATATTGGTTTTCCGCGGATATTTTCGGCAGTTTTCCCGCCTCGGACATTATTGCGGAGGATGAATTCATCCGAGGCATTAACCGGACCGATAAAATTAATTGCGGGCCTGAAAGTTCGGGACGGATCGGATTTAAAAGATGAGTGATGTCGGGCATCAGCGCTGATTCCCGAGCCGTTAACGGGAATACCTCAATCCGGCAAACGACCATGACCGCGCGGATAACGGCCTCCGGTTAACGGCTAACGGCCGGCCGTTATCAACAGCCATCCTCAACCCCCCCCTCTCCGGAAAACGCGCTTGATTTATAACGGCGCAATGATATTTGCACGATTTATTGCGACCTCTAACAAGGTCCTTATATGGTCATTGTATGTTTGAATATATACTTAAAGAGCTTTTGATTTTACATTCACTGATTTTTTTTATAGATAGGATATTAATTTAAAAATGTGATAAGCAATCTTTCATTCAGTTAACAATATCCAGCTTTGCCTTCGGCAATGTCACTCCGCATAGTCTCAATGATACTGTGGTAGCTGAACTTCATACAACAATAAGAGACAAATATTGTGTTGAGGAATAAATAAAAATACGGAAAAACTTCGTTTAGTGCTTCCTAAAATAATGCTGTTTTAATAAAACGCGGTTTGCTCAAAGTAAAAAAAACGAACCATGAAAGGAGTTTAAAAATCTAATTTACAGGTTATTTCATATTATTTTTAAAAAAATCTAAGATCACTAGAGACTTTTTTGATCACTAGAGAAAATTGGTTTACCACCTCTAATTTAAAAAAATAAGCAAAGGCTCGATTACGATTGGATAATCCTCCAAGTCATTCTATTAACGTATCGGACTTAAACATTTGCATTCTGGTTTGGTAGTACCCCCCCCCCTTACAACCTCACATTTTTTAACAAATATCAGGTAGCCTTGATAGGAAGAAGTAATTAATAAATCTATGGGTTCCCATCAAGAAGTGCATATCGTTAGCTAAACTTACAACCAAATCAAAACAGGAAGACTAAGAGACGAGTTTGGAAGAGGGAAAGGCTTAAGAGAGATTTAAAGAATTGTAGAACAAGAGGAATTAGAAAATATTTACACTAAAAGCAATGAACCCAAATATTTTTACAGGTTTCCTTAACCCTTTCAGTGCGGGGCGCATGACGTACATGCGCATACAAATCGTGGCCAGGGTGCGGCCGCGTAGTAGCAGAATTCTTTAAAACTTTAACTTGTCGTTACATGTAAACTAGACCGAGTTAAGTGGTGGCGTTTGATTTAAAAATCAGCTAATAAACACAGCTATCAATAAATATAAAACATATCACAAGAAATTTATAGGAACCATGTAATATGTAAATATGAATAGTAACGGTCGAAATCATGGTAATGTAACTGAATCTTCGCAGTAGTATCGGTGATTATCTTGGCTCAGGGGTTGTTAAGGGTGTTCCACGTACATTATGTTCCACATACACGTGGACGGATGTAATGGTATAAGAAAATTGCATTTCGCATTTTTGATTTTGATTCGCATTCCCATTTTTTTCTCACTTAATCGCTGTTTGAGCAATTGATATTTTCATCGATTTATTATTTCAATAAATCGGAATCGAGTTTATTTTTAGTTGAGATGGAAGAACATATCCTAATCAACATGTTTGCATAAATCACTTATAGGAAAATGGTCTAATATAACGGTAAACAGTGAATACAAATTTATATCGCCAAAAAAAAAATTTGGTCCAAAACGGCCCGCACTCAGATGCAGAATTGTGTTTAGACCCGCCGCATTGAAAGGGTTAATAACGTTAATCGCTACTATTGATCAAATTAAAGACTAAGAATGACTTCGATATTGAAAGAATTACAAAAGCAGGCGGAGATAAAGCAAATATTACCAGACTTCATCATAAAAAAAACAATAATTTCAGAAGAATCAGTACTTTCAGATTTCTATATTTATGTAACATATTAAGTAAAGCAAAACGAAATGGAGCTTATTAATGTTTGAAGCTCTGTTACTAATATTTTTGTTTGGATATTTTTTTTCTTAGTAAAAATGCAACGGCCAGAGATTAAAAAAATGCATTTATTGAATTTTATGCTATCTTTATTTGACAATAAATTCAAATTATATAACCCTACCTAGGCCATCTTTCATATTTATGGCGACATCTCGAATCCTTGACAGTGCTATAGTTAAAAAATCAGGAATACTTCTTAAAATCAATGATGATACTTGAAACTCATTAGTAGAATCCAATTTGTTTTAAAACAACCTAGAAATTATCACTAGATCACGATTTTCCATGGTCAATAGTAAATGAAAATTTTAGAATGCACGGAAAAATAGACACAGAATTTAGGGGTCTTTATTTTCTATATATACAAAAATGACAAAACTTGAAACCTATTATTAGAGCCCGATCTGCGTAAAGCAATCAAGGAATTATTTTAAAACCTCGGTTTTTCAAAGAATAAAGGATTTTCTTTAAAGGCACAGAAAATTATAGACAAATAATTTAATTGCCACTCGAACTTTCTCCAACCAAATTTTTATCTATACTCAATAGATGTGAACCCATCCGTTTCTTCGAAGGATTTCTGAGGTTTTCCTTTGTTTTTGGATGGGATTTTTTAGGAATAGATCACTATAAATATGACAAATAAATTAACGTTTTAAATACATAGAAATATACGCGAGTATACATAGAAGCAATTTTCTCTTAAAATTGATCGAGCTAAATGTATACGTTGTGTTGATTAAATTCACTTGTTGAATATGAAATACCTGGCGAAATATCACTCGCATTCTGCGTACGGAAAATATTTTATCATCTCATATGTCACTTAATAACTTTTTCATAGAACACGCTGTATCCGTGAATCGATTTTAATTATGTGCTCATTATTAAAATGTCACGTCAAGAGTGTGAGCGCTCGATCGCGATTTTCTAATGAATACATTTTCCGTAACTGGGGTTTTCCGTGTTTTTAACTGGAAAAATAAAGAAAAGCCACCGGATACGCTGAAATAATAAGTCGCCGTTTTTAATTAAATGCATGGCGGCACTCGTGCCCTCTGACGTCCCGCCAAAATCGGTTAATTAAGCAAATTTAATTGAGAGAGCACAAAGTAGGTAGCCTTTGTTCTCTCAGTGCTTTTGGAAACTGCAGCCAACCAACTATTGTTAGGGGACAGGTGCTCTTTCCTTTGCCAATTTCTCTAATAAGAGCTAGAACGTAAAGAATACAAATTTATTATATATTTTTTTGCAGTGAATTCAAAAAAGTGTGAAGCCCAGTTAAAAATTCTTCCATCTGTGGACACAAATATTAATATATATGTATAAAGTTGGCTGTGTTTAATGAATGGATTTTATCATTCATTAAAAAGGTATCGTATCAATGAAAGGTCAATTAGGTGGATGGGTCAAATCGAGAAAAGATGTTAATGGAATCGTATAATCCTTCTGGTCATCAGTTTCTGTTTCCAACCCACATACATATTTAATCAAAAAATAATCGGAATAAATGTATTTCCTCTGTCTATTGACCCGATCCACATTTCATCCCACACTCCTTCCTTTCATCTCGGTCTCGTGTCACAGTTGAACCCTGCCTCTTCAAATGTTTACCCGCCCCCTTTCAGCACATTTCAGATTTCATTTTTAAATCCCTCCCCGATGACTCGTTTGTGTCAAATGAGGAATCCCTTTGTCTGCAAATTTACAACGCCACTTCCGTCCACCGATGTTATTTTAAACGTCGCCATATATTTGTTTCCCTTTTTGCGACACTCTAACAAATACACGGCCCTGCTTCACAGCTGCGACGGTTTAAAATGCGAACGTTTTTTAATATGCGCCATTTTATTTATTTTCGTTTTATTTTATTTTCAGCCGGAGAGAAAAATTTTGAATGCAGCAAGATTGATTACTTCCCGAAGGAAGAGTACTCGCCGGACCCCAACGACTCCACCATGGCAATACCATGTTAGTATTTTTATTTTAATTCAAAAATGTATACTAATACACTACCCAAATATTTTAAATATATTTATAATAATAATTTTGAAAAATAATTACTTTCATAATTTTTTTCGTAACATCTAAAATAAATTACCTAACACTATCCTATATAATTAGAAAAATATATGAAAAAACTTAGCTATAAAACATTTAATATTTCTAATATTAGTAATACTTTAAAGAATATAAATCCCATTTTCTAACAAAACCTTCCTTTGTGATTTCTTTATTAGTTTTCTCTTTCAGAAGTAATTATTGAAAATCTTTTCCATACATTTCGACATAAACTACTTTTTTATATACTTAAATATATATACTAATTGAGCTTTTCCATTTTCTCTCAGTTTGATGATAGATTTACAGGTTAGAATAACTCTGGAATTTTTTTTCTGCACAAAATCAATGTTATTTCTTTATTGAATATGGTAACTTTGCCTCCATAATATCATTGTCGACTTTATTTAATATCAAGTACCTCCTTAATCTATTTTAAATGTTTAATATCCCGAGCAAACTTTTACGAAAGTTTGCTCTCCTTGTCCAATATCAATATTTTTTTCTTTTTAGTAGTTTTTCACAGTTTTTTACACATACAAAGATTTTTATTGAATAAAATCATTATAAAAAATTTAAATCTTAAAAAATACGCATCTTTACAATTGATCATCAAAAATGTATTGAATTATATTTTTTATTAAAAAAAATAGGATCATGTTCATGGTAAATAAAAAAAATGGTATAAACTATTACCAATTAGAATGCACATGGCATAACTGGTTATGACAATTCGATACGGTTATATGGCGTAGACGTCGCGACGCCTGTTGGAGACGCCTTAAAAATCTGAATTTCACTTAATTTAATTTAATACACAACATTTTTATACAAACGCGGAATTAAAGTCATCCGTTTGTAAGAAAATTTTAATTAAAACAGAAATAACGTTTGTGGCTGCCATGTTTTAACGTTTACATCTAATATTCTATGATCATTTTATTTTTCACATTATAAAAATAAAAAACCCACCACCGGAAAGTAGATTTTTTTCTATTGTCAAAATTACGGGGTCGTTAATAATTCATTTTTTATTTACGATCAGGCGTTTTGATGACATGAAAAACTAGCCGATAAATTATGAAAATATTGTGTTTGCGACTTGATACATTCGCCCTGGGGGTAGGCAGTGAGAGAAGAGTAATGTGTTTCTCTCCACCCATCATCTCCATTGCTGCGGGTCATCGGGAAACTCATAATTCATTTAAAAAAAGAGAGAGAAGGCCACTGAAAATATTGTATTATAAATCATGGAGATTAGGGGAGCGAGCAATCTCTATATTTGTGAAAAATACGGCCTCCCCCAATTTTAATGAATAGAATTTATTTAAAAAAAAACTCATAATCATTTCACCGAAGAAATTTTCTCAGCGGTAAAAATGCTTTTTTTCATTTTATTTCAGATGCTGTAACTAAATCATCATTCTTCCTACTATTAGCAACGACATTGTTATTCGCCGGTTACATCTGTTGTGCCATTGGACACTGCACCAGAAACAGAAGAATTTTCACATTTTCTTCTGGTGTATTATTTATAGTTTCGGGTAAGTGTATCATTTCTAATCCTTTGTTCGTGACTAGGGTTAAAAACAAATTAGGGCCAACAATTATTTTTGGGCGTGGTAGCAATGTTTCTGCGGGCATTATAATTGGCGGTGTTTCAGTTATCTAAATGACTCTCGCACAATTTCATCCAGGATGAAATAGCTAGGAGAGGGACTTCATTTTCCTGTTTTGATTAAAGAATATGAAGAGTTGCAAAATAGTCCATTTTAATTTAAATTATTTTTCCATTGATTTATATCTCATTTCAATTAAAATTGGGGTTAAAAAATTAACTTATTATTGGCTTTATTTAAATATTTTGATGACTTAAATATTTTAGATATCAGCAGATATAATCCGTTTATTAAGGTTTTCCTTATCAAGTTAAATTTAAAGAGTTGTATGTCTTTTTAATACTTTAGTACTGGATATTCTTATTAAAATCATGGCAAATTTTTCATTTTTAACAAAAAATTTATAACTATATAAATTATTATTATTTAAATACAGTATATTCCGGACAATCGTTTATTCGAAACAAATCTTATGAACAGATTACAAAAACAGTGATATACAGTTTCTAAGCTTTTTAAAAGACTAATAAAAAACGAAATTAAAAAGAAAACGTAGATGAGGAGTTAGAGTATTTATTATATTTTTGTTTTTTTTTTATATGTAAAGCTAATTGATTGCTATAAATATTGAACAGTTTGTATCTTGTAGGCCTTGTTAGTAAAATTCAGTAAACACTTCTAGAACGGTGCATTTTGAATAAGGGCAAAATAATAACGAGACGGCTCGAAACCAACCGCGCCTTCCAAATGGGGCTATTTATAAGTAAAAATAGACCCCAAGCATTTCAGGTCAAGATATAAATGAAATCTTCATCAACGTTATTCGAAAAATATAAAAACAAGTGTTATATATGCAAATGGTTGATATTATATATTGATTTTGTTAAAAAAAACCTAATTAACACTTTATGAGCCGTTCACGCCTTTTTGCGTGATTTTGTAGCCAAGCGTTTATGAGCCGTTTACGCCTTTTGGCGTGAGAGCCATACCCCCACTTGGCATTTCTTTTTCTGCTAACGATGCACAATGTAATTCTACTATTTGACCACAGATGGATACACGTGCATGTTAGCTTGTATTATCATTACATGCGGCCCCCAGGCTAGGTTTGATGTAAAACCTAGCGGCTTATAAAGTGTTAATTCAAGTCAAATTACATTTTTCGTAAATATGTAATATAATACTTTGTCGCAAAAAATAAAAAAGGGTAATGCTGTTTGGTTGACATTAAAAAATAACACGTAACATTGACATTGAACGAGATTATTTAAAATATGCAGATGGCAATGATCGATCTATTAATTTCGTCCATTTAACAGAATAAAATTAAAAAACCCCTTTCCTCAAATGTTGTATAAGTGCTTTGGTTTCTATAACGTGGTTTCGATTTCTTCAATATATAAGAGCTAATTTTAGCTTTTAATGCCCTTAATATACATTTAACCGCTATAGCGCTCAAATAAGCACCACGTTATAGAAATCCGATCTACAGATTACTAAACATTCATACAAAATTAGGTTTAAATTTTTAAAATTTATTTTGTAATATGAAAGAAATCAATACATCAAACATTATTCTATTCAGATATTTTAAATGACCTTGTTATATTTTAAAATTGTAATAAATTTAGTTTTTAACCAAAGGCCTCTATTTACAACATATTACGTAGAGAGCACTATAGGAAGGACTGTCGCACACACCACCCTATAGGAGGGTTGACTGTATTTCATAGTATCTTATTTTCGATTAAATATAATCTTCGATTAAACAATTGAAAAATCATTCTTCGTTTTACGCGGTATGTACATTCCATGAAAAAGCCGCAAAAATGTATATACACCCATCCCTCGCTTAACACGGAAGATAGGTTCTGCTAGATCACCGTGTTAAGCGAAACCATGTTAAGCGATACTAATAAATGTATGAAAAAGAGAAGTTAGGTTATATTTTAGGAATATTAAAGAAATAGGTAAATAGTACTGAAAATTTAGTGAAACATTATGAGTATAGATAAAAGATATTATTCAATGTCACTATCACTAGGAGATATTTATATGGGGATTTTCCTTCTTTTTATTGGCTGAATGTCATCATCACAACTACTTTTGATTACATTTTCCGTTGTAGTTCAAAAAATACACGGTAATCCGTGATTGTTCATCTTTTTTGATATTCTTTTAATCTCCTCATATCTTGCAACGCATTGTTTAATTTCTCGTTGAAATTTCAAAGCTCGATCCATATCTGGTTCATTAATTAGAAAATGCATTTCTTTGTTTCTTGCCATTTGCAACCCACCTTTTATTGTTTTAGCAGTAATCGTTGAAATTGGACCAGAACTTTCAGTGTCGCTTTCGGTATCGCTGATTTCAGGAGGAACTCTTGTAGTCATATCAATTACTTCTTCTTCATTTAACTTCTGTTCTTCAAACAATTTATCAATTTCGTTGATAGCTAAATCTTTCAATCCCTCACCTGCCTTTAAAAGTGCGATATTAACCCTTTAAAGAGTGACCATTTTTCTTACGTCCTGGGAATAAGCTAATTTATCAACTTCTTTTTAATTTATTTTTTTTAAAAATATTATTTATTGATTGTTTGTTGTATTTGTGAGGTAAATTAAAATAAATCACCTTTTTCTCAATTTTTTTTTCTACCGGAAAACTTTATTTCTTTTGGCAATCTTTGATAATGTTTGTCTCCATGAAATTTCTTCATCCACCTTATTTAGAATTATTTTTATGTTTTTTATGACAATCATATTGACTTTTTAAAAAATCATTAATGAAAATTTCTGCGTAATTTGTATAAATAGCTTTTGTAATGAGATATATATAAAACATATATTTACGAAATTTTATATATTATTTAGATTTTTTTTCACTGCTAAAAAAAAAAAATAATATTAATGAAATTAAATTCATATTATTGAAAATCCATTTATTGTATATAATACAAAAAACTATAACATTTTGTTCAAAATTATAAGCGTGGCATTAAAAATAATGCGACATCAGGTGTGGCCGTACATGTACGGCGACACTCTTCAAAGGGTTAATAATGTCCATGTTTATAGGTTCTCATGATTTAATATTATTATTACGCAAAATTATGCTAGGGCAGAGATAGCTTTCCAACATGCATTAAATGTCGGTTATTGGGGATGCGATTATATTGAGACAATCTCGGATATTAAATTGTTTCCAAACCTGACTAATTGTAAGGGAATTATTTTCCTCCATATCGTCGAATATTTTTTTTTATGCACGTTTAATATAATTTACCTTAAATGTGTAAATGATCTAGTGGTTTAATCAAAGATGTCGTATTTGTTGGCAAAAATTAAACTCGCCATTTTTTCAGTTCATGACATATAAGTTCTACTCGTCATTTTCTTCCAAAGAAGACCCGTTTCGCAAGATTTAATCAAAAATTTTTTTTTTCAACAAAACTGAAACCGTGTTAAAGCCAAAGCGTGTTAAGCGAGGGATGGGTGTATTTTATTATTATTGTAAAAATAGTGCATTATTTCAAAACCGCGTAAAAAAATCGTCTAAATCGAGAGATGGGTGTATTTGTGTCTGAGTTGTTCAAAATAAACTTGAAGTATTATTTCCGTTAAATTTTAGTGAACATATTTTTATCAGTGTCGCCAACTGATTGTAAGATATTTTTTTTATCTGGCGTATAAAAAAATAATCTTTTGGTTGTCAGTTGCGTTTTCCGCGGGGAGTGGCAACATTAACGGATCTCGTTAGCCCCACCTACGCCGACAATAAAAAAAATACAGACCCAGACCACCAATAAGAGAACAAATAAGGCTTTTTTATTATATGCCCGGAGATATTTGTGAATTTTATTAAATTTGCAATATTGGACCGCAGAGGGTCGTTGGGAGGCCATTGCCTCGGCTCGCCGTCGAAACAAGGTGTTCCCTGTGCTTCTTCATATTTTTTTTTGCGTATAATTTGCCGAAAGCTACTTGCCGTGAGGGTAATCTTATTGTACATTACGCACAAGGTAAGAGGAGTCGAGCAAAATTTAAAATCTGATGCTTTTGTACCGGAGAGAGCTTGACTTTGCTATCTTTTACCCCTTTGTATATTATATTAAAAAATATATAAATAATATAAGCATTCTTTCGTGTTGTTTATAATATCAAAAAAACAATTAATTTGATTGAAATATAAATTTAAAGGAATATGCCTATTATTTCTACGTTCTGTGGCTGATAAAATTCTATACGATATCTCGTTACATACCAATTTCTTCCATCATCACAATAATTTATTGTATCAATTACTTGCTCCGCTCTCTGTGACATGCTTCAAAGCAAATATTCAAAGAGGGAACATCCACAGCCAGATAGGGACAGAGTTATTTGGTGGAGAAGAGCGATGCGGAGGGAGAGGGCAGGAGGAACGTATTTCCTTTTGAGCCGCCAACATCACAAAAAGGCAGAAAACATCAATATTGATAACTTTGTTATTAACATTATCCATTGTGAATTTCGCCGACGGCAGATCAAAGGTAATGGCCCTTTTGTTAAAATGTAACAAGTTTTTATCGAAGGCACAATACGGACGCAAATACGCGAATAACCCAATTCTGGCGCAAAGTTTCCCTAACGTATGCTACATGTGCCCGAATACATATATAAAATTTATGCAAAACTCACAGACCAAACTTGGCCGCCTGGAGCTATTAATGAGAATACCTGGCATGAAAATCTTATTTCTGAAAGTGGAATTGTTTCATTGATTGGACCTGAGTTGAATATGGATGAAGTTGGCGAGAAAGTTGGGCGAAAGTTCGCGGCGAAGGTGGATAGATATGAAAGGTCAAGTGAGACTCTCTGCCCTATTAACTACAATATGTACATATATAATATATTCAATTTATATAACAAATGGCTAATTTATACTTTGATATATAAATATAAATAAAAACATCTCGTAATACGTATTTTTAAATAAAAAAAATATTCGCATAATTTTTAATGACTTAAAAATATGATTATTGTTATTTTATTTATACTTAATATCATCTTCGCGTGTTGCAGATACATTTTCGATTACAATCCGCAGGTTGTTTGTTACGTGTTGCACGTTTCATGTTGAATTCATGTCGTAGCTAATAATACTCCGAAAATTAAAATTTAGTTACATCACTTTATAAAAATATCATGAATTTAGAGAAAATTCAATACGTTTATATGAAAAATAAATTAATATACTTTAAAATATTCAAAGACGTGTTCAGCAACGAGACAAGATTCGCATTGCTATGTTGTTTTAGTATATTTTTTGCACATACATGGTTTTCTTGGATGCGGGATGTGCCTTGCAAAGTATTTTTTTATTTTGCTATGTACTTGGAATAAATCTGGATACTACGCTTGGCATAAATTGAGATGAAAAATAATTGGTATACATTTTTTTTCTTTAAGTAAATTAGGATAATACGTGCAGGGTTTTATTATGTTTCTGATTACATGTTAAATCATAATAGCTAATAATACCTATAATTTAATTTACTTGGTATCTGTTTTAATCATTACCTACGGGGGTCGTGAATTCCACATCAAAAGCGTTTTTGTGTATGTCCGGGGCGCGCATATCACACGCTAACTAACCATCACTAAGCGTTCGACCGGCTAAAACTTATACAACGTTTTGTATTTTAGTTAAAAATGATTTTAGTTTAATACTTAATGGTTGTAGCAATACAAAAAATTGAGACCTTGGGGAGATTTTAAGCATAAGTGCATATAAAAATTTTATTCGAAATATTTTATGGCTCTTTTGCAATAAAGTGTTTAGAAATTAGCGAAATTTTGTCAGCAATTGTTTATTGTTTAATATAGTCTGCAAAATAAACACCATTTAAGAATTTATTTATGATTTATTATGATCTGCTGTATCTATTATAACGTTTTGCTTTTTTTAAATGTCATTATTGCTAGGATACTTTTACTTTTGATGAATAAATTCTTACTGTTGCCAAATCGTAATGGTTCTCTTTTATTTATGACGTTCCTTAACATTGAAATTTCAGACACAAACCTTCTATATAATTATTTAAAATTTAACTTTTAAAAGAACCGTTCAAACCATGTTTTATTGTTGAAGATGTGTAATATGCTTTCATTTTGTGCGATATTCTACGTACTTAAAAAAAATACTATGTTTTTACAAGGATTATTCACTATAACACGATTCCCAAAAACAAAATATTTATATATGTATTTTCATTTTCGTTCCCTCTTTATTGGCGCAAAAGGACTTTAAAACCCAACCTAAAACGAACTAAATTAACTATAACCTACAGATTTGTTATTCTGAATATCAAGAATTGTATAAATAACTATAAAATATGTTTGAACAATATTTTGTATAATTTATTGGGTATCACTTTATTCTTATTTTTATTAGAGAGTATTTATTTTAAATTTAATTCTGTCCCTGAACATATTTTATTATTTATTGCTGCCACGATTTACTATTAATATTTTGACTGCGCTCACATTATCCAAAATTTATTTCATGTTATTATATATATTTTTAAATGCTAAATCATTCTGATTAATAAATCATAACATTCTCTTGAAATCCATTCATTTTAGATAATCATAAGGTTTTAAAAAATATGCTCTCTGTGAATAGATGAAATTAATAATTAATTTAGATCGATAATTATTAAATTCTTGAAATAAAAAATACCGCAGTCCCTTATTTAAAATTAAAAGTTATTACGCAATAAAAAAATAAACGGTTCATATAAAAATTGAGTTCGAGATTTAGTAATCTTATTATTATTAAAGTTTATTAATTGAAACATTAAAAGTATGATAAGAAACGTACAATCTCCATCAGAGAAAACAAAAATTGAGTACATTTTATTAAAAAATCAATGTATCTTCGTAAATATTTTGTTAACTTCATATATTTTACAGAACTAACATATCTGAAAAAAATAGTCAACAAAACTTTCGAGCTGTGATTAAAAACACTAAAATTATACGTTTATAAAATCTTGATATAGATATTTTTCATTGCATAATCACGATTTTTTTTATTTTTATCGTTCCGCCCTAATCACTTATTTCATTTTCATTCGAAAATAGTTAACGATAAATTTCAGAAACCATATAAGTGCTCCTGTAACATTTTATAATATACAGTCAAACCTATATTTATGCGGTGGATCGGGACCGCATAAAAAATATATAGAAAATTATATCTAAATAGAAAAAATTAAAAAAATATCTTTGATTTTCGCTTTAAAATTAATCTTTTCTTAATAGTCCAGGGATATGTAAGCAACTTTGATTAAATATGTGATTAAATAGTTCAGTGATGGCGAACCTATGACCCGCGGATCAGACACTGCCCTCACAGTCTTTTTAAATGACCTAACGTTTATTTTTTCTTAAGCTTTTGGTCAGTATATCAATATATTCAAAGAAATAAAACTCTACAGTAAAAAAATCTACAGTTTTTAAATTTTATTATTTTAAAGCGTATTATATTCGTCGAACATTTGAAAAAATATTGACCCTTTGGATGATATTTATTATTTATTATTGTTTATTATTATTCATTAGTTCTTTTTGGAATAAGCTGACGATAAAAACTCACAGCTGATCCTAAAAGTGTCAAATATATGGAATTCTAAGTGATAGCCATGATGAATGACTGATCTATTATATGTTGTTAATGTTTTTTTTCACAATAAATACGTAAATGTATATTGTTTCAATTTTTTTATTTAAAAAATAAATATTATTAACTAATTGTGATATTTTTTGGAACGCAAACCCTAATTTTGTATGAGCTTCAAACCTCGTATAACACGGATTTTTGTGGAACCATATGATCTTGTTATACGAGGCTTAGGTGTATTTTCAAATTCTACTTATTTTTCAATGTCACTCGACAAAATAATATTTTTTTTCGTCAATTAGAGCTAAATATGCAAAGCTGATCATAACATCACAAATCACAATGATAACTGCTTAATTCGTAATATTTTTTATATGCCAGTATTTTTTTTTGTTTTTAAATTTACACCAAGGTTGGTTTTATTTTAAGAATATAAATTTTGATATATTTTAATATACGGCGGCCTCCATTGCGAATTACGAGTTTGCGCGCGTAGGCGACCCCGTAACAAATGGCGTTCATCTAGTGGCCGGGGCAAACCCACCCCCAGACGCGGGTCGCGAACTCGTGATTTTCCACCCTTGAAAAATTGCACCGAAATTACTATCAGTCGACTTTGTAAATAATGGACTGATAGACGACGCGGAAGAGCGTAAGTACCCACTTACGCCCTTTATGCCCGATGCGAAATACGCGCGAATTTATCTGGCTGACAACGGGCGTCGGTACTCCCGGGGCGTAAAGGTTAATTTTTCAGTTTTGAATAATGTCGCATTGAACTCTGGCATCTAAACGTGGCGTTGATTTTTTCGCGAAATTTGATTTGCTACATTTTCGCTTTTGTGTATAAAGCGAAAACTTTTCCAATGCAATTTAAAAGCGCCGCGGAGGCGCTTTGGATAGAGAAAAAATTAAATCGCTCTTCCGGAACACAACTTCGGCCGGTTCCGGTAGGTCGTAAGGCATAAATTGGAATGGCCGTCGCTGTTATTAGTTTTGTGAGGGCAACTGTTGGTTGAAAAATTATTTAGCTATCTTCTCTTCCGGGAAGACGAGGGCAGCAGCAATAGGCTCTGTCAATTTTACCGGAAGAGGTTCCTTCCGAGCGTGACTCGTTGCAACTGGAACTGTGCCAACAATCGAACATCTCCGCTAATTTTTTCAGCAATCTTATATAACCTTTATTAAAAAAAATAATAAATACTTCATTATTTTATATTATTAATTTCATTTGAATTATTATTAACTGAAAGTGATGGAAAAATGGTACAGAAAAATCTGTTATTTTTTTAATGATGGCGGAAAATCTGTCCCAATTATGCATGTATATTCCGTTCCATGCAATTCGAATGCATCCGGCGCCATTCATAGAATTACAAGTGCTCGAAACTGTAAGCCATATCCGTATCGACTAATGAACGGTTATCTTGTGCACTGAAAGCATTATTACCGTCAATTGGACGTGAAGCAGCATTTCATGCTCCACATCTGCACCGACGGAGAGTTTCCAATGAAACTTCCACGGGGAGCCTTCCCTCTCTATCCTGCCCGTCTCCTCTTACATCAGCGCCGCCGATGGAATCCGGAGAAGCAAATAAACCATCGGGAACCATTGACTTGGGCCAAATAAATTGAATGCGGATGCATCCGAGCGATAGTCACTTGACCCCCCCTCCCTATGGTAGAAAATGCTGAAAGCCAAAGAATAAGGGAATCTTTTCAGGGTTTAAATTGCTGCCATTGTTGCCGAATGCAATTTTCTGTATCAACCGAGGCACGTAACGCAAATTTTCTGTATGGAAACTTTTCGAAATTTGGTCTTTTAGAGGCCGCAAAGTAACTTCGGAAACAAAGTTCGGGGCCGAAGGGATTCGGGACATTGAGCCGCGGAATACATTACCGAAACTGATATAGAAACCTGTGCGACTTGTTATCAGCTTATACCAATTTCGATATTCGTACTTTTTTATGAAGATTTTAAGCGAAGAAAAAAAATAAAATCA